>CM042753.1:3607559-3616769 GCA_022496165.2 Catalaphyllia jardinei | reverse complement strand
AAAGTCTAGTCTCCGTTTCCGGCTGGACCACCTAATTATCTAATCTAGCGGAAACGGGCTTTGAGAAAGTCTAGTGAGAGTAAGGTATCTTGCTCAGCGCCCTGGTTTGACCCAGACTCCAGCTGGCTAACCGAGAAAATCACTGCTGGGATCTCAACTCCTCCCCTCCGAGACCATAATACAGCATTGTGAACCACACACTAATTATCTTAACAAGGAGAGTTAAGTGTTTAAGTAGAAGTGTCACTTTTAATTGCTGCGTTTTTGATTAATCTGGAATTTTAGGACCTCCTTGAACTTTCCAGCTTTAATTGTCCTACCCAGGAATAAGACAAGCATACGAGTCAGGAGCCCATCACTTGGAGCCTGCAACTACCCCATATTCACAGACCGATCTATTTTTAGTTTGAATTTATCTTGAATTCAGATCCCCTCAGGAACCTCGGTAACCAACTGCAATCACAAGCACGGACTAATGTCGGCATGTCGAAATGATTTCGACATGTTCACGCCTGAGGCCGCATTGTTTTATCCTCACCGAAGCGAGCTCATGTAGATTGGAACTGGCCTATTTCGCGGGAAAAATATCTAAAAATAGACTGGTCTGTAAAAATGCCGTTGCATTGGCCTAGTATGGGAGTTGCAGGCTCCTAGTAATGGGCTCCTGTATGAGTATATCGCCTCCGTAAGTTGACACGCCTTCAGGACGGAATCAGTTGCATAGCAAATTTTCGAAACGACTGGAACAACGGGTTCAATCTGGTCTCGGAGACCAAGATTATCCATTACATGGTACTTATTGAGGGCATGATCTATTAGTCCTCCCCAGTCTCACTCCTTTTTTGCTACTCTTCCCTCCATTCGAGGACCGCACTTGTACAGTGTTTTGCAGTCTAATTAGTCCCATTCCCTCGTCTCTCTTTTCCTTTTTGATTTTCAGTGCGGAAATGCAGTTAACACCAACAACCTTTTTAAGTTTAGTTTCTTCAAGCCTTTGCATTTGCTGAACAGATCCTACCACGTTCCGGTGCTTTTGACTTTTCAGTTGGTCCTTTCTAGAGTTAAAAAGAATTTTTTGCTCTAAGCAAGCACAAGTGTAAAAAGTGGTACTAACGTGACGATTCCACGAGGGGTAGTTCACATCTTTTACCATTGAACGACTCAGTACAGTTGCAGTGAAAACCGTTTTCACTGCTGTGTTCGACACATGTTCCGCCGTTTTGACAGGGACTGGAGACACATGCGCCAACAGTCATGACTGGAGGTACAGTGGGCTTAAAGCAAAAAAAAACGGGAGGAATACGTTAACACTTGTGAAGTAAGATATTGCATTGATAAACACGCCATGCTTTAGAAGTTCATTTTTCAATGAAGACAAAAAACTGATGTTGCGAATAATACATCATCTATTGTCAGTTGTTCAATGAGAAATAAAATGAAATTATGCAATAAATAGGGTAAGAAAGTGAGAGATGATTGAGGATGAAGGCGTGAACCAAAAAACGTGAAACTATTTAAGCTAGGAGAAAAGACTAATTAGTATGAAGGGATAAATTAAGATGTTTTAACTTGCTGCTCCCAACGATGTGCATGGCATCTTTAATTTTCAGTTGGAAGCTTGTGGAGGCAGAGTCGAGGATTTTAAAATAATCTTTTGAACAACGGGAGCGACAATTTTCAGAACCTTTCATGTGCTTAAAGATTTGGGAATGATTGTCAGAGGAGAGATGTACACGGATGCAGAATCTCATTTTCTTAGGAAGAAAAAGTGCTTAAGATTTTCTTAAGAAGGAAAGGTGCATATACAAGTTTTTTTTTCCAACCACTGGATGTCGCATTGCCATAAAACTGTGCTCTGTATCAGGCGATGCGGGGAAGAAATATGAATCTGTTATCAAAACTGATGATGAAAATCTATAAGAACTTTAGTTTAATGCCTCAGTTCTAAGTTTGTTTCTAAGATCTTGCATTCGTTGAAAGTCAACAAGGCAGGTGGACTGGACAAGGTACCGGCAAGGTTAGTGAGAGATGCTGAAGAAGAGCTTGCTCCCTCGCTAACATATCTCTCATTAAGTCGATCACAGATAGAACTGTCCCTGCTTTGTTGAAGGCCTCTCTGTAACATCTTTGTACAAATCTGAAGACAAACTTCACAGACCTATTTAACATTGAACATTAACATTATTCGGTATACATGGTTAACTTTTTAAAATAACCTATTGAGCCGTTTTTAAGATTTTCGAAAAAGCGCTTAAAATCGAAAATTGTTTTCAATTTACTATGGAAGTGACGTTGAGAAAAAGTCTCGTTCTCAAGTTCAAGAAAACACAAACAAACGTAATCAGTAACAAAGGCCTGTGGAGTTTGATAAGAAAACGAGATCCTGTTTAATGACTGTTTTGTAGTCACTTTCTTTTTAAAGGTAAGGTAAGGTGACCAACTTAAGTTAGAGTTGTTAACTTAGGGAGTGGTTGCCCCCAATCTCCCAAGCCAGCGGCTCATGGCAAAAACGCACAACTATTCACAATAGCATTACTACTTACAATTACTATATACATTAAGAATTTAAATATAAAATCCAGAATTGAAAGATAAAATATTCCTAAAAGCAACTACTCTTAATACTAAAAATTTGAGTTAGCATATACAGTTGATACACTGGCACCCTGCAAACTCTACACCATTCAAACGAGAACGACATTGTGCTAAAGTGATCGAGGATCTGGTGATAGCTAGCAACTGGTGCCATATATGGGCAATGTTATCAGAAAAGGAAAGCCGGCCTGGCCTACGCTTAAGAGAGTCTCAGCACAAAGAGAAAGCAGGAAGTGCAGAGTGCGAGACAGATGTTTTCCTGCCTTCTGTCGTCGCTGATTCCGAAGGCTCATGTTACGTATTTCTCGCCTCCAGGATGTTCATCGCTGATGAACAGCCGTCGCGGATATGAACATCCAAAAGATATATTTTTCGCTGGTCCTGATCACCTTCTATCATAATCTTTACAAAGTCTATTTGTGTAGTTGGTGTGCTGCGCTTACATGAAGCTAGTTTTGCGATTATAACTCTCAGACTAATAAGTATCTGCAACGTTTTAGTAAATAAGGTAATAAATTCTTTTTTTTGTTATTCTGCTCACCATATTAATGTTTGAGGTTCCAAACTCAGGCTCCTCACTTCGCTGAGTGTGATAGTCAATATTGTAATACACAAAGTCTTGATTAGCTTCAATTGCTGCCTCGCCTGCTTCTTTTCGGTTCTTTTTATTTAAAAAGCAATTATTTTCACCACCCTGTTTTTTATAATTAATCGACTTGCAGTCACTAGCCGACACACATCGCTTCACGCACGCAAACACAGAGCTTTCTTGCACCTCTTCGTGGTCGGTGCGAAGAAAAGTATCTATGAGAGAGAAACGAAAGTAAGGTCAGCCATTCAACATTTACAACTGAGCAACGCAGAATGTTAAATTTAATATATAATATGTCCAATTACTGTCGCATACACGACGTCATTACCAAATTTTTTTGTTTCCTTATGTCGAGAGACGTTTTTAGGATTTTGAAGTAACATTAAGGGTTTCTAATTGTAAGGCGCAGCTGAAATATCCGCAATATAAGTAATTTTAAAAGAGTTTCATCTTCCCGTGCAACTGGGTCGTAAGAACATCAGTGACACACTCAGCTGTCGCCTCATGTGTGGCTTTTTTGTTGTTATCCCATGTTGACGAAAGCCAATAGGACTCTAACATATTGCATTAAACACTGATTCAACAAATCATTGTTAAAATACCCGAACGGTTTTTTATTCCTATCTGTAAATTAGTCATTAATACAAGCAATCCGTTGTTCTCGTTTCTCTCGAAGACGAGTTTGAGAACACAGCGGACTATTTTTTTACGTAACACATTTGTAAACACACCAAAGTACTGGTTGCTTCCTTAGGTCGCTTAAGGCGAGATTTCAATCGAAAGGGCCAACTTCGTTCCCAGGGCGTTTCCTGCCCCTTCCAATTTCAAAGCGAGAAGCCCTGGGAACGAGGTGTGCTCTTTCGCGATCACGTTCCCAGGGCTTTTCACAAACAGCGGTAATAAACATTTTAAAAACATGCATTTTATGAACCTTTCGCTTGCAGTCAAACAGTCAAACAGTCAAACAAGTTAAACAGTTAATTTTTTAAAAAAATCTATTTATACTATATCTATTTCTTTTTGAAATTGGCAGGGCACCTTTATTTTTACTCTTCAGACTGATTTTTTTCCCAGTTTCTTTTTCTTTCTTTTTTCCTTGTTTTTTTACTCTCAATCATAAATTTAATTACACACAATAATAATATTAGTTACATCACTAATACTACTTTCAATACCAACATTACCTACAATACTAATATCACTTACATCGTTGCTGGTATTACTTACAATACAACCGTTACTTACACTTACACTGGTACTCACAAAACTATCTTAACTTACACTACTAATACTATTCACAATACCTTACTTTACATTGTTCCCCATATTTGGCATTCATTGCATATAAAATCAATAGAATATTAGCATGCTATATATCAATAAAGGGCTTACCTCTTTCCGAGATAAAAATTGGCACAAGATTCTGATTGGCTAAGGACAACGCAATGCACTGCAGGACGAGTGTGAAAATAAGGCCTCCACCTAGCACCATTATGCTCCTGAAGAACAGCACAGCATAAAAATAGTTTTAAGCAATTGTTTTAGATAGTGGGGTTTTATTTTAATGATCTTAATTATTAAACGAGTTTCTTTAGAGTGCAATTAAGCTAATTCACATTAAAAGAAGGGCAGATAGCTTATCATTATTTTTTTCTTCTTTCATTTTTTGTTTTCAAAGGATAGCTATTACTCCCGTTACGCTACTTGTAGTTTGTCAATCATCAATCAATCAACTATTGGCGGCTGGTGGCCATGCTGACCAAAGCATGAAATAATTCAGGAACCTTCTGTTTAAATTTTTAAGTTAAATTAGTTAAAAAAGGCGAAAACTGTTTTTTTTTAATCATCTGAGCGCCGGCTTGTTCGAAAGTCGCGGGTTAGCGCTATAGCAGGATTAAAAGTTAACCGAAGTCCCGGACCAAAGTATTGATTTTTCTGGTACAAAAATTTGTTTTACTGTCTGTGTTTTGATCAGTTAGAGATTGCTTAAGCTCAAAAGCTTATCCTGGGTTAGCTTAATCGGGCTTTGAACAACCCGGTCCCGCCTGGATTCCCTGATTTCCCTCAGCTCGAAGTGGGTTTTGTAACATCCATGAAAATGCCAATAATATTTTGAGAGTCTTCTACAGGGTGGCTCGAATTAAAACCTCACTCGTGTTTCGAAGCAAACCTCTTTCACTGCTAAGGTAACCTGTGTAAGCACAGGCAACTAAACAATTGACGATTTTTAAACATTTTTAAGGGAAAAAATTGATCTACGCCTGCATCGCAATTGTAGCTCTTTCCAACAGGCTCCCTGAGTAAGACCTAATTGATCATTATAGACGAAAGGTTCATGTGCAATAAAAATTGTGTGGACCGCCGGTCAACAAACGTTCCGCCGGGATGAAAAATCTTAGCCGCTGCTGCGAAAGAGATGACCTCCAGAAGAAGTTCCGCCATAGTTTCGCTTATCCGTGTATCCGAGTTGTTTTTACACAAACAATAAAAACAGAAGTTATATCGTAACATCTGTTTCGGTGCATCCATGGCCAATGTGAACAAAGAAGTTCTCTAAATTACCCAAAAGTCTTACCTCAAGCAAGTTATTCAGCTGCAAATCGATCTTTTTTGCAAAGAACTTTTGCGTGTTTTAGTGCGCCATAGCTGTACCCTGTCTGAGAACCTGATACAATCAGAACAAGTTATGCTTTTTACGCAGTTTTGTTACCTTGTACAAAAACGCCGCAGGAGTATCCTCAAACAAAAATTAAACTCAAAAAGCTCCCCGGGAATTTCTTTTAACATTAAGACTTAAGTGCAGAATATTAAAAAAATACAGCTGCAAAAATTTAAGAAGTTCTCGTGGGATTCCTGCCTTGCCCGCTTCTTAATGGCTTATAAGAATCTGTCTTTCTTTTTTTAAAGGGATTATCAAGAAATTTCCAATGATAAAAGGTTTTGAGAAACATTTCAAAATAAAAAGCAGGGCGATAAAAACATGACGTTTCGGCGACAACATGTCACCATTATCAAATGCAAATTATTCTAAGTAAGTGAACGTTATATAGGAAATAGTAAGTGAGAAAATACATTAGAATAAATGAGAAAAGTTTAAATAAATTTAAATAAACAGTTTCGCTGGAATGGAGTCATTTTAAGTGTTCAGAGTCGGTCTTTTTTTCCGGTTCTTACTTCGGGTAGAAGACACAGTACACCAAACAAAAGAACGACGCTAAACAAACCTATTGTCTCTATTGTTTTCTTCGTTCTTTTGTCCTTTTGTCTTCTATTGTTGTACGTCAGCTGTGTCTTCTACACGAAGTAAGAGCCCTTTTTCCTTGTTTAAAAGCATCTCATAAATAAGGCACTCAAACTCTCCGCGGCATTTCTTTAAGGTGGTAAACTGCTCGTGAAGATTGGTAGGTCTTTGATTGTGTTTATCCTTTAGGTGTTTACCGATGACGGAATATTTATGCTTCTCGATGCGCAGGTGGAGATGGCGGCTCATGTAGCCTTTATAATTCGAATCATACGAATTACATTGAAATTCATACACAACGCATGGTTGGTTTTACAAGTGAGGGCTTTGTTTCCGTAACTTTCAAATCTTCAGAGATTTTCCTACTTGAGAACTCCCGTCTTTTTAGAATTTTATTGACTATGTCCAGTCAGCGCCAATGATTTATAAAACATAACGCATACACAGGAGCTCATCAGCAAGAGAGTGCAACTATTCCTACTTGTCCCGAAACCTCATGTTTTCATCGCGCTCAGACTTTTTTTATTCTGATAACGTTATTTTTCGATCAACAAGGCAAAGGGACATAATAAAGCTATCTCGGACTCTTTTGTGCAACTGAAACTTCCAGGTTTAAAACATTTCATGTGAATTAATAAGATATAAAATAATTAACAATTTCATTTGGTGAAGCTAAGAGTGGAGTGCAAAAACTACAATATTTTTGCAGTTAATTCGAAAAGATCAATCAAACTGTCAAAATGTTTAAGAAATAAGACGTTGATTGTCTTACATTAAAAAGAAGTCATTCCACATTTAACCAAATGCAAATCGAACAAAGGATAACTGAAATAATTTCACTTGTCCTTTGTCAAATTCTTTATCATTATGGTCCTTTGGTAAACTATCTAACACGTTTCTGTTTATAACATCACCAAGAACTTCGCAGCAAAATTCATCCAGCCGGAGCGAAGTTTTCAGCTAATCACTTGCCACACCAAAACCAGTCATCATTCATTCATGCGGTTTTTCGAGCGCTTATGTGTCATAGCTGGTGTATGTCAGGAGCACATCACTGGGAGAGTATAACTCCGATATTAAGTCCATGTCGCGGCCTGTTTACAGACCGGTCTATTTTTAGGTTTTCCCGCGAAAGAGGTCAGTTCCAGTCTCCATGAGGAAAAATGTTTGTTTTTCTTTTTAATCGTCCGGTGAAATGATAACGTCAGTTAAAAGTTAGGTCCGTGCTTGTGATTGTGGGGGTCTGAATACGCGGTAAATTCGAACCAAATATAGATCGGTCTGTCAAAGCATAGTAACTATGGTCCTGGTGATGGGCTCCTGTGTATGCGTTGTTTTTTTATAAATCGTTGGCGCTGACCGGATATAGTCAATAAAAATTTTAAAAAGACGGAAGTTTTCATTCCCAAAGCCTGGCCAAACGGAGTCGCAAGTGCTTGCCTTAATTGGGCTTTATGTCACGCACAGTGACATATCGCCTTGCTCCATTGCGCCGATCAACCAATCACACAGTGAGATGACCCGACAAGGAGATAAACAGCGGAGGAAATTTGAATATGCGAGGTTTGCGGTCTGCGAGGTTTGTGGTCTGTGAGCACACAGGTAGCCTAAGCTCGATATATGAGAAGCTCTAGTTTTTGTTGACCTCTGTGAGTGATTTGCATATTTACAAAGAATATTTTTATGGAGAGAAATAGAACCGAAAATTGCGAAAACTTACTGTTTAATTTTAATAAAATTGCTTACTTAAACTCCAGTGGGTTTTTTTTCGCCTTCTGTGTGATTTTCTAGCGGATTAAAGTTCCACCGTTTGCTCTCTTTTTCAAAATTTTACCAAGTAGCGTACTTGAATCTAAAGAGTACCGAAGGAGGCATCAATCAATCGACTGGTTTCACTTTGGAAGACATTTCATTTCTTTAAGGCTGGACAGGGGAATGCTTCGCTCAAGGGGAATAAAAAATGGTCTGATCCTGGAATTGTTTGTGAAATTGTCTCCACCCTCTCAGCAAAGCAACAGGCCAGCTTCAAGACCTAACAGGTTCTTCAAAGGAGCCAGAAACGAGAGTATTTCCCAACCTTTGTCAGGTAATCCGCACGTCGAGGGCAGCGAAGCACTGACAGGCAGGCCATCCCTCCCCACTACAACAAACAGGTCCTTTCAAGAGAGGAATTGCTGGACCAATATACGCGGGAAAGAGTGAAAAGAATGAATGTCGAGAAGAGAGAGAGAGATACTGGCGAGACAAATGCAACAGTGTAGGCCTGGGGTTCGACGACGAGGACCATGGAGACGTCAGTTGAATTCCATCATGTTTAGAGTTACAAGGAAAGAAAACGAAATAAAATTGAGATTCTTCAAAGCACCAACAGGAGCGGTCACAGATGGGTTCCTCAGTGCATGCCTTCTGCTCTTTCTTTTTGATGTATCCTCCAGTCAAAATCGCCAGCCTTGGCTCCGTCTTATTAATCTCAGGAATTTGAACGATACTAGTGACAGTAATGATCCATGGCAAAGAAATCCTTACATGATAGAAATCACCAAAAACCACAAGAGTCACACATGGGAAGAGTTAGTTCTATTAATCTTACGTGCAGAATGTTCATATTTCGGAAAATTTAGCGTTACAAATCAACGATGTTTTGTTTTCCATACAACTTGTAACCCACAATTATCCTCCGTACACGCAGACGTTCCTTGGGTTCGTCACGTAATCTCCCTCTCCCACTTGGGGGAGGACGACTGCGTGACGACTGAGCCCAAAGAACGTCTGCGTATGGCTA
>CM042753.1:3585059-3602559 GCA_022496165.2 Catalaphyllia jardinei | reverse complement strand
TCCAGCAAAGGCACAACAGCAAATCAAGAAGTGTTGTGACAATTTCGCCCACTATCACGCTCGACCAAACATAGGAAATTTCGCCATAGTTGGAGTTTTAAAAATGCATTTTTTGACTTAGCATTTCTCTGTTGTATTTCGTCATACGTTTTTTCTCAGTGTTGGCAGCGGGTTCTTGAGATTAGGATCCGATGCACATAGCTATTAAACGAGACAATGCAAAAACGTGAAATCTCATTTCTTCGCACATCTACGGGTCAAACATCGTTATTTTTTCGCGTTTCAAGAACATATTACATAATGTTGCGAGACGTCAAAATTAAAACATTTATGAGATGAGCTACGATGAGATTAGCTGTAAGTGAAGTGTTGATGACTGCATTAGCTATAACTGATTAAGGCTTTAATTTTGTGCTGTGTTGTATTGCAATTTTCATTTTTTTTATAAAGATCGACTTACTGTCTTGGTGTACACTGCGTCTCGGCCAAGTGTTGGCGAGCGTTTTTCAATACTTTCCGAAAGACGCTAAAGATTAAAGGAAAATACCATCAGAAAAATAAATACGCAAGAAGCAAAGAGAAACTAAAAAAACAGACAAACAAAGAAAAGGCTAAAATGGATGTTTGTAGGAAGAATTTTTTTTCCACCACTAATGTAACGCATTGCTGACAGTCTCGATCTGGTATGTGCTCCTGATTGGTTCGTCGTTGATTTAAATTTATTTGTTTAACCAATCATTGGCACTATCCTAGATCTCTGAATGGAATTTCATACTTCTTTTAGACGTTCTCCTTCTCACAGGGTACGATTTCGTCAGATAGACAAAATTTAATTTCCCCCCCCCCCCCTCAGCATAAAGTGTTGTTTACATGAAATACTTATCAGATCTCTGGCACCGCTGAAATGTGCGACATGTATAAATATGACTATTTTTCATGGGAAATGAACAGTTCTTGAGTTATTATGCTTAAATATGCTTTTCCGTCATCTATACATATTGCTATTTTTCATGGGAAATGAACAGTTCTTGAGTTGATAATGCTTAAATATCCTTTTCCGTCATCTATACATATTTCTATTTTTCGTGGGAGATGAACAGTTCTTGAGTTAATAAATTAATGTTTGAATGAAGGATAGCACACAAGCAAACTGTACTTACACTTTTAAGACCAGTGTGCAGATACTTTACATCTGAAAATCAGTAGATATCATTGAGCAATGCTTCATTTTCATACAAAGTTAAGCATACAGCTCATGACGGAATTGATGACTAAAGGGACATCAACACTTATTGCTTAATATTGCAGACAAATTATCACTGAAGTCATCTGACCGAGCACTATGAAGTTAGATATGAATACCTTAGCTATATTTTAGAACGTTATAGAATTGGAAAACAGCAATAAGACATAGATTTAAATAATCAAATAACAGTAGGGTTGTTTGATTGATCTGTTTTGCTATGCGCTGGGAGAAGTCATCTAAATTGATCAATGCAAACCTTGTGAGATGAAACAACTCAATTGAAAAAGCGTTTCTTTAGACTTGGTTTCTGGCTCATCTGGGGCCTCAGTACACTTCATACTAAATCACAGTTAAGAAGTGAAACACTAATAAGTGTAGAATAATATTACATAGTTCTCCTTTCTCTTTCATAATATGGCAACAAAAAGACTCAAATACTACTCATTTTAATAAATAGAATACAGCCCTGAAGGATACGCTGATTCAGATTCAATGCCTGTTGAGAACAAAAAACAAATTCAGTCCTCTTTCTGCACTCACAAAATATCAATGCTTAATGCACAAATGCACATCCTAGTAGCCATTCTGGGCAAGCTTTTGTACAAAAACATGATATCTTTACAGATGAAAATAACATGTTACATTTACCTTCCAAAAGATCACTGTTGCTTTAGTTGCATAATAAATCACACTTTCTGCAGTGAAAGTTAAATTGTTTGGAGTCTCATTGGTGTTAATATAAAAAACAGAACATTACATGGCTGCTCAGGGATACAAAAGTTCTCTTCTTGTATCAAAAAATTTTCACTCATTCACTACAGTCACTCATGAAATATTTTTCAATACTTGAAGAGAAATTTTGTATCTCTGTACTGCCATGTAAATATCCTCTAACATGTTCACTAACCAAAAAATTGATCAATGAATCCTTTAGCAGTGGCAGCACTAGCTCCAGCACTAGCTGCAGCAATAGCTCCAACATGGTCTCCATTTTCTTCAGGCTTTATAGCTGGTAACTTCTGCTGCAGCATTCGAACAATCTGTGTCCAGCATTCATTGGCATCCTACAGATATCATTGACAGAAACAAGTGAACTGTTTCACTTAAGTCACATGTGATTACTTTTCATACGTCTCATGGAAAACAGTGCTCTTTCACTATCTCTCTTATCACTTACAGAAGCAGCAGCATATTAAATATATACCATACAGTCATATATCTGCATGTGGCAGCGGTAGTGGCAGATCTAGGGGAGGGCCCGGAGTGCGCAGCTAATCAGAGAACAGCATTCATGACAGAACGCTAGTAGGTTTATACTAAAACTCAATAGAAACACGGTACATGTTTTCTATTTCTTAAATATATATTAGAATATATTTTTACCTGTTGCATGTATATTCCTTGTTCTGTTTTCTCCGCAAACTGAGGAAAGACACTGTGTAATATCTAAAAAAGAGGTAAAAACAGCCATTTAAATGAGTTTTTTCTAGTTTTTATAGAAGTGTATATGTATTGTACACAACACTAAAAATGGAGTGATTTTAATTTGACTTTGTAAAGATCTAACATTTTAACAACAGCAGAATCTTCATCCCCAGTTATATTTAAGAATCCAAGTGCTGATCAGTTGGGTAATAAACCAACACCCTCATCCTGTAACACCCTGAGACATCCAGGAGATCCCATGATACATGGAAACATGCTGCATTACAGAAATGCTGACTCAGCTAACAAGTCGAAAGACATTTGCACAAGGTTTGATACTGCCCTGTACGGTGACATAGTTAATCTAATCCTTGAAGCATCAATTCTAAATCCATTATTTGGCTTGAGCAGTGGTTGTTCTGCGGTTGATCAAGTTGATGAAATATACCTTACGTTTTCTTCCAAAAAGTCTTAAGTTATACAATATGTATGTAGCACACATTTCTCCTTAACATTTCCCACTAAACACTTCAATTTAAATGTGAAGAATATCACAATTTACAACATGTAGTTCCCAAATCACCCAACTAACTTTGCTACCTAGTGGAAATTAATAAAAGTGCATGTATGATTAAATACAAAAGAATTGTACAAACCTGCAAAAAAATAATGGGCGGCAAAGAATCTGCTGTTTTGTCCATGATTTTATAGAGATCTCTGAGTCCCACTGTAATTGAGTGTGCTGAGTCCCTTGGACGCCCAACAGTATTGTATCTGATACATAAAAATACAAAAAATATATATGTGCTAAAAATGGTCTAAAGGAAAATGTTTATCAGCAAGGAAGCAGCATATTCAAATATCCAAATATTCAATAAGGATCAGATTCACAAGAACGCATGAGAAACACTGCCATACTTTACAAGTGAATCCTTTAGTTCCGGTACATTGCGTAGACATTGCACAGTTGCATTCATGTAACAGGTGTTTCCAAGATTCTGAAGCCCAGTCGGCATTTCATACTAAAAGAAGGGAAGAAATCCATCAACAATTCAAGTAAAAGAATTACTCATACAGATCTATAAGTTATGGTAACACATTCACTGAAACGCAAGCAACCCATCGATAAAACAAACAAGCCATTTAAAATGGGAGTATATAGCAGCTGTTTTGAGAAAGGTTGTCCCACAAAAGTTTACAAGACATAGTGTACATAACAATGGCAAAGGGTATCATGGGTAATGGTGGTTTGAGGTGTCTTGATTAAAGCTGCAAGGTGTTTCAGCATGATAGAAGAAAAAAGCACATACAGGTACTCGTGCTACTCTTTCCATCTTCTTGAAACACTGTGAACCCAAATCAAGTAGCGATAGACTATCACTATTTGGCATATATGTTGCACGTAAAATGTGTTCACAGGTAATTTAACCAATATTATAAAACTAGGTCAAATCTGTAGATTGATTAACACAAAATTTCTGGTGACTGTGTAAATGCATCATCGAGCATATCTACACTGCAGATAGACAGGTGAGGAGAATAAAGAAATCATCGACAAGGAAAAATATTTTGATGCACAGTGAAATTCTCAGAACTTAAACAAAAGGAATACACAGTAGTCAGTAAGGAGATTCAATATTTTAAAAATCAAGAACTGTTTGAGATCCACTTACAGCTGAAGCTAACTGTGCTTCTGTCATGTCTTCAACAAACACAGTCTTTTGAGCAGGTGCTTGTGGCAATTCACCAACAGATCCCATCATCAGAAGAGTGATTCCCTGGGCAAAAAGTAAAGAAAAGTATCACAGAAGTACATCAGGCTAAAAGAAAAGCACTTGCAATTTCTTAAATGAAGATTTAAAACCTTCTGTTCTAGATATTTTGGTCAAGAAACACACATGTCATGAGATGTAAACACAAGAAGGATCACTGAAAAACTCAGAGGTCTGTCTGATCCTGAGCTCAGCACATTGTTTTATACAAGTGTTTTTTAGTTTGCACAAAGTCACTTTTGTATTCCATCATGCTCTTGTGAAATGAATTGACCCAGTCATTAAGTAACCAACAAATAAGATAATTAGTTACAATAGATAAATGTGATTCAACTATTCCTGATACTTACATTTTTAATCTTGAAGTTTCCCCAATCATTATCCTAAATTAAAACAAATGGTAAAGAAAAGTCAAGAACATCAACTGTGCTTAAAATAAAATCCCAGGACCTTGGTTAAATTTACAAGAAAATGCCCTTTCAGAATAATAAAGCTAATAAAGTCAACTTGTATATACCGGTACATGTAAATATACACCTAATCCTTTGTGATCATAAGAAATTAAGAAAGCACTAGTACAGGGGGATATTAGAGTATCAATATGCAATCTTATTCCACAAAGTCATTACAACCACTTCAAATATTTTTGGTTGGAGTTAATGCTCAATCATTGAGCCAACCTGATTGATAAAGCCAACATTGTAGTGTTTCACTCAGATATCTTCAGTTATTCTTGTGCACCCACCCCCTCCCCAACTACAAATACCCACACCTCCCCTCCCTGATGAAAATGCCTTTGATAGCCCCAAAGGATATACAATTCTATACATGTTCCAGCCTCTCAACCTTTGAGGATCCTCAGCTTCTTGATTATTCTTAGAATTATTTGAGTCTTTTTACTTAGTACATGACCCCACAAGGTTATAGCTTTGAAAATTTTTATTGTGTATAAATGTGGTATTTTTTTTATCCCTTTCCATGTAATTGGGGTACAAAAATATACTCTTGTAGCCCAATGCATTATATGTCATTTAATCACAGATCACACTTCTTCATTGTTAAGAATAATAATACTGAAAACATGCAATCTTGACTCTTCACCAGTCAAAAGACAATTTATTCCTATGATTTTAAAAAATGGTTAAATGTTTTACTAAGGTATGGTTGCACTTGGAAAAAGTCCTAAAGAAACACAACAATTTGAAACCATAACCAAAATGACAGAAACAGAGGGTCACACTAGTGGAAGATAATTTATTGTCATATACTAGATACTACGATTGCGATCTAAACAAAACAAGTATGTGTCCCTTTGAATGTCCCCTTTGAATGTCCATGGTTGTTACGGTGATTGTCCCTCTGTTTGTTCAATTTAATCCATAGACGTTTGGACAATGGACAGAAAAATAATTGACGGTATTAACAGTGGCCATGATCAGAGGAAGAATTTCAACTCAGAATAGCTAGATCACAATATGCCTGGTCAGTTCGCCATCAAAGTAGAGTCATGGTTTGATCTTCACTACCAGGACATAACAGTACCAGGAGGTTTTTTGTTAATAGCTTCGAGTTACATTCTGGGACACTGTTTGGCAAGATATCAGTGTACTGAAGGGTAACTGGCGTACCCTCAGTAACATCACAGAAATTCAGAGTTCCTTGTCATTGATAAGCGATGACCTGAATCAGTATTAGCTCCATAAAATAAAGCACAACCACTGAACACAAAGATGAAAAGTAAATGTTTTTGCTTCAACAAACTAGACTCAAGGATTTCTCCCACCAGCCCCTCTCTTGCGGTGATGCAGAGGCATATCTGGGCCCGAGGGCAATTATTGGCATAGTCAGCATAGTATGCTACCAATGGCGTAGAATTGTGGCCTACTCAGCATACATTTTCAAAGCCCTCGATGTAACTTTGGCTTGGGGTCTATGTGGAATGCATCACTTTTCAAATCGAAAATTTGAAAATCTGCCTTGCCCCACTCAAGCACTATGGCTTCTTTGATGTTTTGCTGATTCGCGAAGTTTTTGCCATAGCAAAAAACCAGGAGCCACTAGGCAAAGGCCCGCGATGACAGATGTCCACCGCAAAGTAAACAAATTCTGGCAAAGTTTTCCCAAGTGTGACCCATACCTAAATATAACGTAAAGTTTATATGGATCACGTGGTCAATTTAGATATTCACAAGATTTGTCAATGATAGTGTTTAAACATTTAAAAAGTAATGAATCAATGAATTGAATGGATAATCAATGTACCTTCACAACAGATCCTTTGAACATGACCTTTTGCCTTTCAGGAGCTACTCCTGATAAGGCAAAAAGCTGCGCTTTGAACAGTTCTGGAGATTCGTCGCTGTCCAACTCTACATTCTCGAATTTTTCACGTCCCCACTTTACAGACACTACATTGAGGAGCAAACAAACCACAGATTACATCCACTACACAAATTTTAAATCAGGATGAGACCAGCTGTAACGATGAAATCATATACCTTTGAACACCGGCATTTTGTACAGATTTTTGACAAGAAAAGGTTGAGTAAATTTCTGATTTGAAAAGTTTCTAAGAATCTTTAGACTTTGTTGACATCCGCTGACCTGCTGGAGCACAGTTTCCCACGGCCAAATTTACGCGACTGAAATGACAAGTGACCTCACAGCTCGAAATTCCCGCCTGGTTTAATTTGTGTTTCCAAAATATGATGAAAATAATTCGATCATTCTACAATTTATTCCACTTTTTATTCGCATGGGTACAGCTTGTTCGTTCTTTGGGTCAGGTTCTGGGAGCAATTCATATGATCTTCCAGGGCGGAAAAGTCCTTGTCACGAGGCTCAATCGGCCCATGATCTTACCTTCGATGAGAAGCAGACCCAGTGCAGGTCCGAATCCCTCTTTACGAATAATGAGCAAATTGTTTCTCAATCGCAATTCGAGGTGAACATCACAGAGGGTAGTTCACACATGCGTGATCCCGATTTAGAAAACTCAAAAACTGTTAACGATGCAGAAACTATGAACCAAACTTCAGCTCTCGAGGGTGTTCCTTCGCAACCAACTGTGAAAACAGAGGAACGACTTCTTGTTGAGGATTTTAAACCCGGTCATGTAAGCCACGTGGACAACGCTTTGGAGAAACAAACTTCAGGACATGCAAAGACATCAGGTGCCGACGAACTGTTAAATGTGTTAGCAAAAGCTTCAGATGAAGAAATTGAAAAAGTTGTTGACAAGTGTTGGCAAGACATCGAAAGTACGTGCAGAAACCAGCGGAATCATATTAGAACATCTTCATCAACTGAGTTAAAGACCAAAGGCTGGAGGGTTGTCAGACTGTTTGTTTCGTCGACCTTTGCCGACTATCATGCCGAGAGAGAAGTTTTAGTGAAAAAAGTACGCTTGACATCAGTTAAATATTTTATGTTTAAGTTAAAGTTTATGTGGTACGTTGTCATGCATGAATAAGCTGGGTCGCAGAAAGTGTTTTTAAAAAATAGTCATTTAGTTGCTAGTATCTTAAGAGGCTATGTCAATAACAATTGAGGTCAAAAATTCCAACTTAAAGTGGTACTATGACGAAAATCGCACCTTTCCTATTTAAGCCATTTGAAAACATAAACAAGTAGACTGCAAGAGAAGTAAAATGCTGTTTACTTTTTTTCAAATATCTCTTTTCGTTCCAGAGATATTCAAGTTTTTAAAATATGAAAATTAGTCAAGTGATGACGTCATATACTCAACCAGATTATGATGAAAAGAGATATGTCAGCCAGTTTGTAACAGAAATGTTTGATTCTTTGCAGTAAGATTCTACTAAATGTGCTCCACAATATGAGCTTAACAGTTCTGTAACCATGGCAACATACTAGGTTCCAGACCTCCCCCATATTAAAAGCTTTTCTGGCCACCTTTATATAAGATAAGATAAGAACTTTATTACTGTGTCAAAATCTCTAGTGTACAATGTATGTGCACTAATTGGGGACACCTAACTACCTAAGCTAGAACTACTTTAAAAATTACAAAAAGTGAAATATGTATGTATGTGTATTTACATGTTTAAAAAGATTGGTTAATTATTACATAATAAACAGTCTTTACTTTCAATGTCCAGTAGGGAATTAAAATTAACTTGTTTTATTCGTTTTTTAAAAATTTCCAGTGAGTCAGACAGCCGAATAGATTTTTTCGAGTTTTGACCATAGGACAGGGCCTAAGTATGACAGGCTGTGTTTACCATATGCGACTGTCTTGAGTCTTGGTATTATTGATATTTGCTAACAGCACTTCAAATGCATGATCCAGCAAGCCTATAAATATGTTAGCTTGACTTTGTGGCCTTGTTTAACATTTTCAAGCTGAAAATCACCAACATTTTGAAATCAAGTGAGTGGGGCCTGGAAAAGAGTGAGTTGCCATGGGAACAGAATTTTTTGTAGTCATAGGTGTGTTTCCTGTAGATCTACTAGCCTGGCAAGTTTCAAGATTTTGTACTGCAAATTGGCCAAGATAACTCTATTCATATACTCAATATAATATTGGGTTGAGTGAATGACGTCATCAGGCATATCATTTGCATATTTTACCCATTTTTCAAAGTTAGATATTTCCGAAACTAATCCAGATATTTGCAAACAGTAAATGGCATTTTTATTCTTTCATGGAATTCTATATGATACACTCCAAAAATCAAGGGGTAAAAATTTGATCATAGTACCACTTAAAGTACATTGTTGGATTCAAAGCAAACTGATTTTTGAGAAGAGAGATGTCAGAATCTATATTTCCATGGAAACCGTTGGGGAGGTTGTTTTCTTCTGCATGACACAGAAAAATGTCATTGATGCTCTTTCTTGAGTTAAACCCTGGGAACAAGGTTGTCATTGCACATGACAGTTAATCTGGAGGAAGGGAGGGGATGGTAAGGGAAATATTGCACCTACATCCACCCAATTACTTTTACATTATACAGGTTGTTCCTGAGTTGCGTGAGTGGTGTGAAGAGAAGTCAATCCAGTTGATTGAATGTGATCTCAGATGGGGTGTCCCTAAAGACTCCACAACTGAAGCAACTATCAGAACTTGTTTGGGTGAACTTGATCATTGTTCAGAGGAAACTGATGGAGAACCATTTTTCTTGAACATGCTTGGAGAAAGGTGACTGCTTATGATAAACATGTGTGTTTGTTTGATATTGGGAGTTTCAGGAGATACAATTGAATTCTTAGAGGGGACTTTTTCCCTTAGCTTCAAATTACTAATATGTTAATTAAGTTTCTTCATCATCATTATCATTATCACTACCATAAAATATTTATCTCCAAAATCTCAGACACAATAAGAAAAATTCAGAACTTACTTATATATAACCTGCAATGGTTTTATAGACAATAACAGAATTACTATTAGTTCTAATAAAATGAAAGAAAAATTGGCCTGCTGGACTTAATAATTTAAAAATAATGTAATTTTACAGCACTTTTAAATATAACTTAAACAGTCAGGGGTGCTTTTTCCCATTTGCAGATATGGATGGATTCCAAGTTCTTCTGAAATTTCACAAGAGATTCAAGAAGAGTACAAATGGATCTTTCCAACTTCAATAACACATATGGAGATCATACATGCAGCGTACAGAATGCAAAGTCAAAATGCCGCATTCCTTTTTAGAAATGCTGAGTTTCTTAATGATCTGCCTCCAGAGATGATGAAAGCATTTGAAGATGTTCATCCTCTAAACAAAGCACAATTAAAGGTTATTTATGATAAAATATGCTGATGGTATACATTTAAAAATTTAAGTTAAATGGGCTACGTCACGGTATTTTGAGTTATTTTGACCATCGACAACATTACAATTAAATTGAAGGAAAATAATACTTAAGAAAGGTAGGAAAACACTTAAGAGATAATAATAAACCATAAGAGAACAAGGATAATTTAGGATGGAGAAGATTGACACGGATTACCAACAACAAAATTGAAAAATTTAAGAACTTTTCAAGGCCTAGATTTTCAAACCGTTTAACCCGTGACGCAGCTCCTTTAAGTTATACAGTAATGAAATAATACTTTGAGGCACCCAATGGCAACATCGAGCTGCCAGTGTACATACCAGAGGTTTCATTAACATTGTTTTCAGCAAGAGAACAACTTTTTTCACAGGCAGACAAAACTATTTGAACTGAATTTCTTTATAAGCAAAACACTCCTCATGATGATCAAACCAGTGAGGCGAACCATCTCCACAACCCGTCGACCATTTCCCGGGTACCAGACTTAATGGAACCACTGGTAGAGACCTCAGGGAGACAAAACACCAGCTTTTAGTGTGAGAATATCTGACATCATTTTGGTTACCAGCATGAGGCTGGAAATTTTGCTCTGAGTTTTTCACTCAAATTTCTGAGCATTTTTGTGCATATTTCAGGCTCCATCGAGCCGATCGCTCTGGGTATCATTGGAAAGATCTTTTGCTCCTACAGAAGTTGAGAATAGATGATGCCAATTTTAATCAAAGGTTATGGCGTCAGAAGTGGAACAAAGGTCAAGGCTCGTAACAGGCAGCATGGGAGTCAATGGGTTAACATGAGTGGGGAAGAAACGACCTGAATGGGGCCATGTCATCCCAAACATCTGTATCCCCCAGCTTCCATGTGACTGTGGTGATTGTTGCCCTCTGTGATTTGTCAGACATCTTGAAAAATAACGTTCAAGCTGTAAACAGTGGAACTATTTGTGTTTTGTTTTTTAGGCATTAAAGGATAAGCTGAGACAAAGATTCCCGGAACAAGTATTTGACTATTCCTGTCAATATGATGGGATCGATGAGTCATTGGGAAGGGCAAAGGTATTTTTACAGCAACTGAGTAATATTAATTCTTATTTCTCCTTGGCTTATAAACACAAGTTCAGGCAGAGTGGAGACTGGTAACAGGTAAGCTTGGTGACATTACATTGTACAGTTCCAGAAAATTATCCACACCCATCCCATCCAAAGTCACTGTTGATTCTAAGCGGGTGTGGTAGGGGGGTCAGGTGGAGGTCTCAAAAACCAAAATTTTCACAATAATTTATGGGGTCTTAAACCCATACAGTGGCTGAGCCCGCAGTACGTGCAGCAGTCAAAACTTAGCTGTCCTACCGAAACGACACGAAAACAGCCGTTTTCTTCACTGCTAGCTAAAATGAAGACAATTCTAAAGTTGCTTTGGCCTCTTTTAATAATTTACTAGAGCATTCTGGGTTTAATTTGATGACGAACAGTACAATTTGTTCAAAATAAGACTATTAATATCCTACCTGCTGAATCCTGATTGGTCAATTCAAATTTCCTGTGCGCCACCCATATGCAAGGAAGGATCTGTGTCACGGGTTAAACAGTTTGAAAAAGGACAAAATAACTCATAATACTGTGACATAGCCCCTTTAATAAACCAGGAAAGTTGATGGGAGAAAGTTTTAAGAATGAAGATGACATTTTACGTGACTGGGCAAAGAAAGACGAAGAAAACGTTTTGTCAAGGCTATGAACAGGTGGACAGGTACAAGAAGCAGAGAGAAGAAGAAAATTAAAGACATTTCTTTTCAGAAAATGAGTGGAAAAAAATACATTTTGATCTTTTACTGGAAAGATGCATGGCAGCATGGAATCTATTTGTTAATTGTTCCATGGATTACAGTTAATATTATAGTATTTTATTATGGTGTGTTTCTGATCCCAGCTGTCAGCCATTGCACTAGCTTACACACAGATTCTCCTATTTTTATTCTTGTCTTTAACACACAAGAAAAATGAGACATCTGGGCTCTAGCAAGCAAGGCATTGTGAGAGATTATCCACTTCAAAACATCTTCAAACTGAATTTACCAGTAGCTTGGAAAGGTCTTTTTTCAATCCTGTTCTAAATGCTTTCTTGTGTTTTTTATTATTACAGGTCAAACTTAAAGGGTTGGAGAATTTCAGTCAGGCTGTGCTTGAATTTTTCAAATCAGCCATTAGCAAATCAGTTCCTGAGGTTACTTATGCACTATCCACAGAAGAAATTGGTAAGTCTGATTATTGCAGCTTGGCTGGAAGCAAGCAATGTAAGAGTATTAAGTGACTTGCAAAACAATGCAACTAACATTAACCTTAAGGGATCACCTCCTTGTAGCAAGGATTTGAATAAAAAATATTTAGAACCACTATATTTACCACTAAATATATATTATTTTATGCCATCATTTTTTTGCCCAGAGCTCTCGATTCATAACCGGTTCATTGAGCTGCGAGGTCAGCTTGTGTTGGGGCGGAGGAGAGAAATTTCGACTATAATGCAATATATTGAGCATGGGACTATATCTGATGGACCCAGCACAGAGGGCCTTTCTCCAGTAATAGTCCTGGGCTCCTCAGGATCTGGAAAGTCAGCACTGATGGCTCGTTGTACACTGGAGATTAAAAAGCTTGGGTTGCCATTATTCTTCCACTTTGTTGGGGCTGGACCAGGATCTACAAACCCTGTAAAACTTACAGAGAAATTGGTCCACTGGTTGAAGAGGTTGAGTGTAGCAGGTTTGTGGATTTGTCACTTGGCATGTTTTTAACAGTTCAAGCCAGTTTTGAAAAGAATAATGATATCTGAAGCTGATGTGAATTAAGCTTACAAAGAAAAACAGTTCTTTTATCATGATTTTGAAGCATTGTTATAGCGTTCCTCTTAGAAGACTCAAAAGGCTTGCTAAAACTAAAATGGAAAATCTTTGTAGCTGATAGAGTCGATAAAGGGTTCAAAGCATGGCGGAAAGAGAGGGGAAGAAAAAGAAATAATAAGAAAATTGGACCAAAATCAGAACGACAGCAGACGCTATAAAACCTGAACTGAGTACTAAACCATAATGGGAACTGAAGAAGTTTGAGATCTCGGTTAAAAAAAATTGTCTTGTAGTATCATCAACTTTAGCGTTACCCTCTAAGCAAAAAAGGTGATCCCTAGCCCTTTGTATCAAGCGCCCGGCTTTATTGGTTCTTCCCCTTTTTTGTTGCTACTCCCCGAAGATCCTCCAAATCTTGAAGACATGAGCAAGGAACAACTGCAACAAGAGATCAAAAAAGAAATAGAAGAAATTGGCAAAAGAAATGAAGTGTTTGTGGTCATCATTGACGCAATCAATCAGGTAATTATAAAAACATATAATGTTATTTGTCGGCTGGGATGTCTGTATAGTGTAAAACTGTAACCAGGGTCTTGAAAATGCTCTCCGAGGCCACAGGCCGAGAGCAGTATTTTGAAGTCCGAGGTCAGAGAGGTTTTCACTATACAGACCGACTCTAAGCCGGGAGATAACTTATTCAATTTTTTCTCTCTGTTCCTCCAGACTGGGCTAAGAACTAATCAGACTGCAGGATTGGTTACCGTGCCCTCTTAGAAAAAAAGAACCTTTTTTTGTCAGTATCTCAAGTCAGTCAATCTAATCGTAGAGAAGTGACGTGTGTGCTGGTTACAGTACATGTGCGCAGGACCGTTATCACAGACAACCAGGCATACTGAGGCCTCGGTTTGCGTTTTAAAACCGGCGGGTCTGAAACACAGGTCACGGGTCACGGGTCATAGGCAGCTGATATTTATTTCTTTACTTTAATGAAGTAAAGACATTAAAACAAATAAAGATAATCTAATATCCTTTTTTCGTAAGACAACAATAGTCGCACTACATACATAGATGTAAAAAACGAATTAAGCCTAAATGGTCAATCCCACATATAAAACAACGTTAGGAAGGTGAAAGTGAAGAGTGATCATCGCAGTAAGTTTTCCAATTTAAGCAATTGGAAAGAAGAAGCCTGAAAAAATGAGGGCTTCAACGGGATTCGAACCCGTGACCTCCGCGAATACCGGTGCGATGCTCTACCAACTAAGCTATGAATCCCGTTGAAGCCCTTATTTTTTCATGCTTCTCCTTTCCAATTGCTTAAATTGGAAAATTTACTGCGATGATCGCTCTTCACTTTCATCTACAACCGCAGTACAAATATGAATTATTTCATATATTCTTTAAAATAACGTTAATAAGGTACATTTTTATATCTTTTATCTACAAAAGCAAAACAGAGCAGAAAAGGAAACAGGGACTATGGAACTACATCGATAAGTACCCGATATGAAGTTGAGACTGACAATGGTAACAGATATGAAATTTAAACAACTTTGTGACCTAACTTCACTGACAACTATTACTCTGAACATAGTATTTCTTCAAGTCCACATACATAGATGCAAAAAAAGAAATAAGCTATAACAGCCAATTGAATATAAACAACAACAGTGGATTCAGGATTAATTTCTTGTGGGAGTCGAAGAAATAATCTAAAGGTCCGGTAATACGGGCAACATTTTTCTTGAACTTGTCTGCAACATATTTGCACTGCAAGTTGAAACCCTCTGTTGCGCGTATTACCGCCTGGGTAACCAACTTGTCTCACAACAAAACATAGTGTTGCAAATTTGTGGAATCGTGCGCGTATGACTTGCTTTCTGTTAGGAAAAGTATCCCCGCTGATCCAAAAGAAAGAGCAACCACCACCCATCAATGCTTTCCGAGCGACAATTCAGCCAGATGAACGCCTAGCTGTAACGCTACGTTATTTGGCAACAGGAGAAACTTATCATTCCCTCGAGTACTCGTTTAGAATTTCACGCCAAACAATTTATTCAATCGTGTCAGAAACAAGCCGTGCCCTGTACAAGGCAGCTCTTACAATCGTCGAATTATTGCGGACGAGCAAAAGCGAGTCCGCAGACTAAGCTTGACGGTGGTCAGCAGTACATTTTTAAAGGGTACAGCACTAGAGCCGACTTGAAGCAAAATTTGGGCACATTCTTAGCATTCCTTTGTTCTTCCAACTGGAATGAATGATATGTGAGGAACAGCGGAGCAAAGGCCCTGGTGTTGAGTTCAAGGTCCGTGGCATGGGTCGTGTGAATTTTCACGTGAATAGCCAACGTGATTTTCCGAAGCACATGTCACGTCCAGCGTTTAGTCGTACAAGCAACGACGAACCGTTCGTCAACACCAGGGAAAGGCTAAACTGCAAATTTTCGGTACGATATAAGTGATTTGATGCACAAAATCAAACGCTTAAACTTAGAATTTTCGAAATCTTTTCAGTATTCCCTGAGAGAAAGTGTTTACTCCGTAACTACTCGCGGAAGTTTACCAAGGGCGTAGCCAGGGGGGTCTCGGGGTGCACGTGACCCCCCCCCCTTTGTAAGCCTTGTTGTAAGCAAACAACCTACAATATTCAGGTCACAATCTGATGAGTACCCTCTGTATGACTCAGTGTGATCCCCCCCAATTTAAGCTTTCTAAGGAACTTTGAATTTTTGAAATCCGTTCAGTATTCGCTGAGTTACATTTTTTTTCTTCTTGAACCACTCGCTCGCGTACATGTCAGCGAGGGAAGTAAATTCCGCAGACAATTGGAATTTGGCGAAAATTTACTGCTCCTTTTCTATTATCCGTGCATTGGGAATACTGGCTTAATCTTTTAGTTCACAATCTAAGCTTTCTAAGGAACTTTGAATTTTAGAAGTCCGTTCAGTATTGCGTGAAATTTTTTTTAACTCTAACTACTCCCTTACGTGTATGTCACCAAATGAATAGACAACTATAATGTCGCGAAAGTTAACTGCTCTTTTTCTATCACCAACATGAACAAAAAAGTAAGTTTACTTAACCCATCAAGACGAGGCCAGTTAGTTTTTGACAGTAATTGTTTCATCATTTTTGACCCTGTGCTTGTACACATGTTCCTTTTATTTACTGCTCTTGAACAATTGTTACTGTTTTGACTTATGTAAGTAATTTCGTTTATTTTCAATAAAATTTTCATTCCATTTAAAGTGCGACTTCTCTGCGTCCAAGCCATTTGGGCGTTCATTTAAGTTTTGGTTCTTGTCCTCCCTCCAAGAGTTTTCCAGCGGTTTTCCCATCTCCCTGTAAACCTACATTTCCAAATTCCTATTCCATTGGCCACTTGAGGAAGAACCACTTTCAATTACGACCTGGTTTCCTATGTTAACAGTAGTCCTAATATCATCAACAACAACAACCATAATAATAATAATAATAATAATAATAATAACGATATCGATATCGATAATAACAACAAAAATAATAACAACAGCAATAAGAGTAATATTAACGACAACAACAACTGATTTTTAAGAAATCAACAGCAGGAACCCTCAGCCCCGCGCTCCACCCTTCTCTCCAACGCTATCCTCAATAATGTCTGTTCCATCTCGCAACAGACCACGCCCGCACTTCCTAACCATTGGTTACTGCTAGTTTAATTTCCTATACTACAGGTACTCGCTCCAGAATATCTTATAAAGTACCAAACACAGAAAGCGAGTGGGATGTAGTAGCAAACAAATTAGAAGCAAGGTGGAATTTCAGAATGGTATCGGAGCTACTGACGGCAAACGTGTCATCGTGCAGCAACCATAATTTTTTTGATTTTGGGGAAGTCCCGCTGAATTAAAATCAAAACATTTTTGCAAGTGAAACAACATATAGCGATGTGAAACACAGTAACGAGTTTCACTTCATCACAATCAAGTTGTGCTTTTGTAATATTTGTATGTATAGTTTGCATGTATACTAGAGATGTTTGTATGTATAACTTCGCAAGTGAAGTAAATTTTTCCGGATCGTAAAAAAACCTCGAAAAACGGTAAAAAATAGACCCGTGACCCGTGACCCGTGACCTGTGACCTGTGACCTGCGTATTAGACCCGCCTCGAAAAACGGTAAAAAATAGACCCGTGACCCGTGACCCGTGACCTGTGACCTGTGACCTGCGTATTAGACCCGCCGTTTTAAAACATTACTTTACCTAGCATCCTTGTCAAAACGATGCAGAAAACGTGCTCATGGTTTTCACATATAAGACGGTCATAAGTCTTATTTTACTTTATAATCATATTACAATTATTGTTTAGGTATCTTTTTATTTATCTATTTATACACAACCCCACAAGCTGCATAGCTTAAATACTCATC
>CM042753.1:3575059-3580059 GCA_022496165.2 Catalaphyllia jardinei | reverse complement strand
GCAAGGGCTTTCCTTATCTTGAATTTTGTGTTCCGTATCGCTTAAGGTTTTCAAACATTAGCGTACAGGTACAGATTATACCTGTATTCAATTTTTGACAATTACATCCTTGTTGCCAGGTGAAGTAATGCACAGTCCGGGTATTTTAGTTATTTTGACCATCAACAAAATTACCGTTAAATTAAAAGGAACCTAAGAATATGACTTAACAAAGATAGGAAAAACCAAAGAGATAATAATAAACCATAAAGGAACAAGGATGGTTAAGGATGGAGAAGATTGACACGGATTACCAGCAACGACTGTTGAAAAATTTATGCTAAACTTTTCAAACCGTTCAACCTTGACTGTGCTCCTTTAACTTTTATTAAGTTAAATGTTTCTTCGGCATTAAATAGGTTCCATGCTGCCGTGTGCCTGTTCAGTAATTGATCACAGAAGACGTCAAAATGTGGTAAAAACAGAAAAGTGGCGCACGAGGTGATTGTCGAGTGTTTGATGTTTTCACCTTATTTCACTACATTTTGATAAGTAAGAACCAATCAAAATGCAGTGATTTATTGTACAATCAGCGATTTAACATACTTTAGATGTAGTTGATATTTATATCCGTATGTAGGTGTAAAGTTATTTTTCATATTTATTTTTACACGAACCCAAAACTCAGAGGCTTTAAAATTTATCGTGTTTAAAAGGTCATCGTCATCATCATCATCATCATCATCATCATCATCATCGTTCTCATCATCTTCATCTTCATGATCATCATCATCATTAACGATGCGATGTATTAAAGTAAAGTTTTATATGTAACATAATGTTTTAGTACGATAATGTAGTGAATAGGGTAAATAATATCACGTCAACCTGTTGTAGATATCGTTTTCAAATGCAGAAGTGAAGACCGCGCGAAAGGAATCTTGAATGAAATAGGCTATTACAGTACAAATTAAATCAGCCATTTAGCGTATTAGTAATTTTACATTTGTATGTTAAAGCTCGTGGCGTCTTAGCACTTATGATGAAACATATTAAATCCAATTTACATTAATTAATTGTGCAGTTTAATGCGTCTTGTAATGACAACAAATTGGCAAAGTTACAATTCACCTTTCATCCATAAGTATCATCTAACCAGAACCTTCTATTTCTTTGCACTTCGCATACAAAGGGACCCCTCCACGGGTCATCAATTGTACTAGATTCGTTGTTATAAACTACTCTATCAAAACACAAACTTGGGGGAGGGGTGACTGATCTGGGTGTGGGAAACAACATGGTGGGCTTGATAAGCCTCACGTCCTGCCGACTCGTTTGCATTTCCGCGTCTGCCGCCATGACAAGAATGTCGGTGCTTCCGCCAAACGAGCAAATCCGTGAAAGATTTCTACAGTTTCTTAGCAGATGAACGAAGGCGTTCGTGATGGCCTCACACTCTCGGTCTTGGTAACCTGATAACTGTAATGCTTCCAGCTTGTGGCAGTAAGTGGCAAGGTTGTCAAGAATCGTGTCTAATCCAAAACCATTTGGAGGAACTTCCTCACGGTGTGAATCCATTATATGAATGTCATCATGTCCTGGGTAGCGAGAGATGCCAAACCGCGTCAATTCTGCTAAGCACCGTAAACAACGCTCCAAACACGAGGCTGTTTTTAACGTCACGCCCACAACCAGGCAAGAAATGTTCGGACAATTCTGCGCGATTTTACAAATCAATTCTTCATTCCTTGCGAAGGTCACAAAACTGTCGTCTACATTGATGACTTCTAGAGATTTAAATCGTACCATGTCAGACAGGATCCTGGGAGTGACTGCAGAATGTTCGCTACAGTTACTCAAGTTCATATACTTCAAGTCTGTTTGATTTGAGAACAAGGTGTCGAGGCCACGCGAGGAAATAAAATAACACGAAGAAAAATCGATTTCTGTTAAGGACGAGTTTTTCCAACTGCATTGGCGCAAACAGTCGTCCGTGACTCTGGTGTACGCGAGAGAAAGTGTTTTCAATATTTTGCAGTTGCACATAAGAACCGGCAAACTATATCCGCGGATTTTAAAACATTTGGTTAGCAGAAGAGACTCTAACCTGGGACAGTTGTGAGCTATAATTTCAACGTCTTCGTCTGTTACCTCAACACAACTACACAGATCCAACAAGCGAATTTGACTCATCTTTTTAAGAATTCTACCATTCCAGTTGGATCCTATCGTGTCGTCTACAGCCAATATCTCAAGGTTCGGAGTACAGCGAAGCAGGCGTAATAGAAAAGACACATTGCCGCGTAACAAACGCGCGTCTAGCGTTTTTAACTTTCTCAAAATGTGCAAGCGAAATCTTCTTTTTTGACGCGTAAAGAAACACTTTTGAAGAGTGAGTTCTTTCATTTGTGTGCATATTCCTGTTAAAGTGACCATGAACTCTGGTGTCAGGCTACATTTGATTAGATTCAGCTGAGTCAGAAGCGAGCACGATCTCTTGGTAATGATTTCTTTGATATTGTCCTCGTTCTTGCTTTCCAGCTCAAGAATTCGCCATAGTGCTCCGTCATAGCTTACTTTCTGCCACCTCTTGCTGACCTGAGCAGCTATGGCAAGCTCCCAGCGAGGCAGAAAATTCAAAATATGAAGAAGAATGCTGTCGGGAAGGTGGTTAAAGTGAAGATGTCTGCCCATCATAACATATGGAGCGTTAGGAAGGAACCATTAGTGAAGCGTCATAAACAAGATTTCCTACTCTTAGTGCACTTTTTGTTAAATTAGCGCGCGCAAATTACATTTTTTAATATGCATTCTCGAACCATGACACTTCTCCTTTGCACATTTTTAAAAAGTGTCTTAGTTTTCATTTTGGACATAAGTTTTCTACTAATATTTACTTAGATATACTTTTATTGCTCTCTTTCATTGCAGTGATCTAGAAAATTGTACTTTTAATTTTTATATACTCCTTGTACACAACTTTATAAGGTAATTTTCAATTTCAAGTTTTTATCATGTGGTCTTAATTTTACGCAGGGCCCCTTTTGATATCAACCAATGGCTGATGGGGCTACCCTGCCTAAATAAACAATGTACCTTATTACGGCAATACAACACCGTGATCCCGTCTCCTTTCCCATCCATTTTGAAAATGAACACGATAAATTGGCCCATAACAGAGACTTATTCCGGGGCATATGATTAAAAGTTTGCCACGTAAACCTATTTTCAGAAACCCGAGTCTACAGGTAGTCACAAGTCCCATCATTTTCTCTTGGTAGTCAACATAGCGTGAATGATTTTTTGACCCGCACCGCGTGCTGTTTTCCCGACTTTCAATGATGGTAAACCGAAAAGATTTTATTCTTTCTCTTTTTACTCCCTGTCCACAGAATCGTTTGAAAACTGACAAGAATTCAGGAATTCACTTTGCCCATTACTCCAGAGGCAAAAGAAAATTTAAGCATAAAATTCTAGATATGTTTTTAACATTCATGTTGAAACGGGAAGTGTGCTGAAGAATTGACTGATTACCAATTAAGACATCCCATTAACTCAATTGATTAAAAAAGAAAACGACAATAACCCATTGAAATGATAACTGATTGACCATGCTGCTAAAATGACTGACTCATGGACCGACCTATCGCCGGACCGAGCAACCTACCGACTAACTGACCAGTAGACCAGCTCTATTTGTCTGGTGATGAGGTAGTAGGCTGACATGGGAGTTAAAAATCTGTGACACCTGACTGACTGACTGACTGACTCACTAATTCACTGACAGACGGACTAACTGACTGACCGACCGATCGACCGACCGACCGACAGACGGTCGGACGAACAGACGGACAGACGGACAGACGGACTGACTGACTGACTGACTGACTGACTGACTGACTGACTGAATATGGCTGGCTGGCTGGCTGACTGACTGAAGTGGAGGGTGTATAAGATGTTATCTGAAAGGTTTACCACGAGACTGACATTCTGTTGGCTGTCGCTCTGTCTGATGGATTAACTGGCTGGCTGTCCGAATACTGGAACCTGAAGTAGTTTCATGGAATCTGTGACACTTGTGAGGATCATCCACCACAGCACCACACCCAGTTGAAGTAGAGCGTGACTGAGAATACAATAAAAGAACGAAGCACAGGAACAAGGTGTGTACTAATTAGTTGTGCAAGACGGGCTCTCCAACAAATGAATTGAAAATGCGCTTAGAATCTTCACACTTCAGCTATATCTCTGTGCCTTAAGTAGGAGAGCATTTCCCAGGTATTTTAAATTTACCGGATATGATAGTTTCTTCTTTATTTCACACGATGCTTGTTCCTGAATGTTCGTGAAAGGAAAAAATATTTTTCTACCGTTCTCTTGTTCGTTTTGATGCAAAGCAAACTCACTTAATCAGGACTGGCTTTTAAGGACGTTCGCGCGAATACCATTGCAAGAATACCATTGAAAGATGAGTTACTGATGTCAGAAATGTGAAAAATGGGGGGTCGCCGACTTCGTTTTGGAGAGAACATGCCCGGAAGAACACCTGAATCTGAGTAAACCGGGCTTAGCGAAGAAGGCCACAGTGGCTGCAAGTCCCAAAATATTGCAATTAGAGCGGGGGAAAATGTTCTTCGCCAAATATGGTAAAAATGGACCTATTAAGCGAATTTAGTCAACTGGTGAAGTTCCTCAAAGAACAATTTCGGATTTAGCGACCATAGTTTCACGCGCCTCGGCCTTGCAACCGCAAGTTGGCAGGATTCCATGTCCCGTGGACAGAAATCTTGAAATTGTTTTAAATTCCCACATTGATTTTTTGTTCATTGAGTGACAGTTTAGTTTCAGGAATTAAAAAATATATATACCCCAAAATTGCAAAGTAAGCTTCCCCAATTTCAGATACAGTTAGGCTTTTGATTTGAAAAGATAGGAAGGTTATCTTTGTAAATGGTTTGAACCCAGGAGTATCAGTAGTTCGTATTGTGTGATCGTCCGGGTGAGAATAGTTCTGAAAAGAA
>CM042753.1:3545177-3565059 GCA_022496165.2 Catalaphyllia jardinei | reverse complement strand
TGTATCTATCTACACAATTCTCTATCGTGATTGGTACTCCGCGCGCTTATTTGTCACGTAATCGGCGCGCGATCACGTGGGTGTCCAATTACAGGTGTCCGATTTGGATACCCACGTGATTTTCACGTCAGTTACGCGCGCTTTAATGGCTTCCTTGGCAATGGTTTCTACAGTTTTCAAAATTTAGGAAATGAGCTACAGACGTTTTCGCTCAAAAGAAGTTCTCAAAAGATATTTTTGATTCCAAAATTTGTTATAGATACGATTAATTAGTAATTGGACCTCGTGTCGTACAATTCAGGGAGTAATCGTGCTCGTAATTTCAAATCGGCCACGCGCTTCGCGCTCGTCCGATTTTGAAATTACTCGCACTATTACTCCCTGAATTGTACTCCACTCAGTCCAATTACTATAACTAATAATAATAATAATAATAATAATAATAACTTTATTTAAATGTCTAATGTATTTAGCACTGTTGTGCAAATTGGAGACACTGAGCCGAAAGCCCAATTTTTTGAAGGAAAGTATGACGCTTAAATGGAATTTCCGGAGGGGGAGGGGGTTCAATTTAAAAAACCTTCCATGGGAGGGGTATGGATGTTTTCTGGAACAACACAATAACCAAATATTGTAAATATAACATAACATATTAAGAATCCCAACTGGTGGGAGGCTGACCAGTTGGCTATTTACATAAAGTAAACAATCACAAAAGTCACAAAAAGTAATTTTTGGAGACCCTCAGACCAACACACCCATGCTTCCCGATATAGGGGTGTCATCGATTGACACTCAGGTCCAAGCATACAAGCTATAGTGGCCAATGATTGTTCCTGAAAATTATGGGGCAGGGGGAGGGTGGCAATGCTTTGTGCTATAGCTATTACCTTATTTGCCACCTATGTCACAGGGCTTTTTTATCAAAAATATCCATTCAGTCTATTCTTCAATTATTTTATTGTTTGTCATCAGCAATTACGTAGACAAAAACAGCAAAAACCGCAAAATTGACATCTGTAATTGTAAGCGAACCAGAAAGTAGATTATACTTTGTAACAATACAATGCTGCAAAATAAGGCCCAGTGAGCTGTTGTGTTAGGAGAAAGCTCTCAGTTTTCTCTCATCACAAACCTTTTTTTCTACAAAGTTGATCTTTGTCTAATAACCATGGTAATAGGACTGAGTGGTACACAGTTCGGTCAGTAATCAGACAAGAAAATAACAAAATCAGATGACGATGTCCTGGGAGGAGTCTGATTTTGTTAATCACAAGTTTGATTACAAACAGAATTAAACAACACAAAGCCCTACCACATTGTACAAAATGTTACAATAAGCTTACTATTTGGTCAGTTCATTTCAAATATGGACACCAAAAGAATCTCCAAGAGATATTCACAATGGAAGCATAAAATCATACCTCCCTCTTGAATCAGACTTGACTAACAACTTTTCAATTTTCAATTTTTCAGTCAAGTGAATATCTGCTAAAAATCTGCAAACCCAGAGTCGAAAATTAAGCTACAGTTTAGGGGTACACCAATATACACAAGGAATGCATTTTTTAGTATCTTCATTTTTTTCTACTTTGCCGACTCCTCCATTCAATTTGTGACATCTTGTATGTCTCTTGTGGCTATACAGGACATGCTACAAACAATACCTTTCAACTGATGTATAATGCTCTACTGTTATCATTTTTAGAAAAATAAGGTTTTTTCAAAACACTGTAACAACATTTATTATTCAACTTTCATACACTGTACGAATTCAGATTTTCTGATTGGTTGGTTTGTACCACATGACAACCTCCTTGACATCGTTATCATGGTGTAATAGCCATGGTGTTAATCCAACACACCACTGTCATTACACCATGGCTTCGGCTGACTCAAAGTTTGACGATTTTTGTTTGCAGTGTATTCAATTTGAATAACAAAAATGTTAATGCACTCACTGTTCGTGAATTGTCGGGATTTACCTGCATTCGTTCACTAACCATGTGTGGTATAGAGATTTCTCGTTTATTGTTAGTGAACTTGTGCAGGTAAATCCTGATAATTCACTTGCTGAGTGTGTTAACCTGTAATTAATGACCATAGACAGACAAATTACTAAACTCTAACTTTGAGTTAAACTTCTTTACAACTTAAGATTTTTTCTACAAAATTGCCTATGTGTCTTTTACAGGTAATACAATTGATCTGATTAGATCTACTCCTGTCCAACAATCGACTCCCTTGCTTATAATATGCTTTGTGTTAAGCTTGTGGATTACTGGACTGTGATCTTTGTATGACAGGCATAGTCCTCTTGCGGTGGAATTGAATGATCTTGTATTTGACTGTTACAGCAAGAAAGATGATTAAAGTGATGAACTGCAGTCCAGCAAGAAGGAAGAAATAATAATTCAAATTTTTTGTCTTGAGGTGAGATGTGTGGTAACTATCACTCAAACTTGGAGTCCATCCATGATTTCCCAAAGAACAAAGCTCATACAAAAGTCCGCCTAACAAGCTGCCTAATGACTGGGTAAAAAAGAATAGCCCCATGACAAAACTTTGCATGGACTTTGGAGCTTCTTTATATGCAAACTCCAGAGCTGAAACAGAAGACAATTGGAATGTGAACAGACAGGATATATAATGTCTAGGAGCTTTTCATGGCTACTATTTTAAACAAATGTTAAATTACATGCTTAAAAATTCCAACTAGCACAACACAGGCCACTGATTTGGAGATTTAAAGAGATCAAGTATCTTAGGAGTTGAACTTTACTATCAAGAAAAGTACCAGCTAGATGACTGAGAAGGGGAATAGGACCCAGGAAAATCAGATTCAGGGTTAAACATTGAAGATTTCCAGTGACAGGTTCATTACAGAAAATAAGAGTGCATTAGCTTGTGTTTAAAGAATTGGCAACTAACTGCCCTTGCTGCTATGTGACTCAGACAATTTCTGGAAACTTCTAAAAGCAAGTGCACAAGTAACTCAAGTTACATGCCCAGTACAATTTATTAGCTAACAATTATTTACAATGTAAAGTGATAAAGGTCTAATTTCTCATCAAAATAGCAATATGCTTTCAGGCAGACAGGTGAAAACAATCCAACAAGAACCATCAGCTGGGAGATATCCATTTCATGTACCACGAAGTAAAGTCCACATCTTGATCTCAGAACTTTGCTACTTACCCCCTACACCGGTGAACACTTCGCTAACACCAATGAGACCATACTGGGGAATCTGCCAGTAGATAGTCATACAAGCAGTGTAGTTTACATGAACAATAGTCTGATTCACACAATCTGAATCTGTTCTGCGTACAGTTTCAATTCCACCAGCAACTACCATTGATGCAGCAGCAAACAAAAAACCTGGAAATTAACAAGTAAAACAAAAAGACAAAGCTGTAGATGATCAAATTGTCATTGGATAAAAAATGCTATTTCTTTTTTCATCAACATATTTAAATAAAATAAGATGGCCCAAGTGACATTGATAACATTAGTTACGTATGTTTGCAGGTTGATGATGCGTGCAATGGGCTCTGCCCTGGCAACCCTTAAGGGCTGTTTTATTTCACCTTCAAATTAGACATGAAAGTTTGATTCAAAGGTTTCCATAACCAATCATTTCTCATGATCACTGAGCATCCTTGGGATTGTAATGAATTTGCAAAGTCTAGGCTACAGCATTTTCTCAGAGGCAAAATTTCAGTATATGACCTTTTCCTCTTACCCAGTTTTCATTAGCAATAATAGAGTCAGCATCATATTCAGTGTTGTAAGAGTGCATATGACCAAGTGAAATCAAAAGTTGGGATTGAAAGCCAAGTCATAAACTTAAGAGAACAAGAATAAAAAACTGGAACATTTCAATTTACTCCTGATTCCACTTTAACCTGCGATCAGGCGTCCCTATATTTTTTTCACGGCAAGAAGGAACGCCTGATACAATTACTTGACTAGTGGTCTGCCGCCCCCTAATTAAAATATCTGTCAGCGAGAATGTCGGCGATGCCATCTACAGATAACCAAGCAGAATTACCGGAAGTCGCTTCGTGGGTGGGAATCACACTAGGCACGAACAGAGTGAATTTACATGTAGGTCTGTACAGTATGGCCGAGAAAAATGTGGTTTATTTTGTAAAAGACGTCTTCCTGTTTCGTTCGTAATGAGTAACTAAGTTTCAGAGGCAGAACAAGAAATGCTATCATTGTACGACGAGCGTGTCACTTGGTGACGGTACCGTTCCACTCTGTCAGAAAACAATGAGTTCTGTGGTGGTTTTTGATGTGGCGTTGGCTGTACTGACAAAATCTTGCTCTCTTCGCTCATCAGACATCATGATGGAATTCATCAGCTCGCAGGATTTCTTTTACCGGAAATTACACCGCCACAAAGGTAACCAATCATGGCTCAGCTCTAAGTACATTTTTGTTTCTTGACCAATCAGAGAAAAGTCCAGATTCTGGACTAGCAACAGTCAAATAGTCAAGTAATTGTATCAGGTGTTCCTTCCCACCATAAAAAAAAGATATGGGACGCCTGATCGCAGGTTAATTCCACTTATGGCTCTGTAGTTGATCCTGTGAAAACTGGATTGTTGAGGATGGAAGCAGAAGCGGAACAACAAACTAATCACAGCACTAGATCTCAGAGATTCTGTTTGGTTAATTTTTCTGCTTCTGCTTCTGTCTCCAACTATCCAGTTTTCACAAATCGTAAGCAAAAAAGCTGTAAGTGGAATCAGTATTCTGTTTCTGCCTCTGTTGGCTTGATTTTCACTAGATCACATTGCTCTATGCTTCTAGTTACGACTCTGACTCTGACTCAATGAGCCTTTAAGGAGATTTACATGGAAGGAGCACCGACAAGAGCTGGGGTCTGTAATGGAGATATGGGGGAATAACATCTTAAAAACACAATTTTATAGCTGACAGGCCTCGAATACCAGATGGAAAAGAGTTCAAAATGTTGAAAAAATACCAATTTTAAATGGTCACTGAACTCACCAATTGAAATTCTTGTGAATACACTTAAACTCCATCCTTTCCTATCAAGCCACGGATAAATTCTCTTATCCAAAATAGGAATTAAGATCAGTACAAAAATGACATCCACTAAGGAGAGCCATGCAGGAGGAACAACACTTAAATCCCTAGCACTGTCCTTTTTGTCTTTGGTCAGACTTATTCTCATGTGCAACCCTTGGAGCAGAAATGTGGAATTCATCTAAAAGAAAATAAAGAGTAATCATCAAATTTATATTCTTCCAGTTACATCCTCCAAATTGAGAGATCCAAGGGTGGAGGTTTGTTGACACTTGAGATTCACAAAATGCCTCTCTTTATCTAGGTGTACAAATTGGGAGGGACAAATTGCTAAATAAACCTGGAGAACAATTCTGGGGGAATGGTTGCCCGCATTGGATCATAAACATTACAAACCAGGGGAAGTAGCCAGTGATACTTCTTTGGAAGCAAGAGTTACAGGGACCCATATTTGCAGTCGTCCAGTTGTCCATGACAATTAAAAAACCATGGGAACAACCAAAACAATATGGAAACTTGTCCACTGAACAAGTTTAGTTTGACTCCACCAGAAAAAAAAATTGTTAAATTTTCTTATGAGTTTCCCACGTTCTGACCACCTGTTATCCAATTGGAAGTAGTAGAAAACAGAGAAAGATTTGCTGCTTTCTTTCACAATAAAATTGTCATTTTGGTCTGCCATTTTGGATGACATGATGAATGAAATAATAATTATTTATTGCCAGTTCACTTTTCATTGTTTTTTGCTGATGCTCTGTACCACAGTATTTCCACTCCCCCTGGATGGGATGCTAGTCCATCGCAGGGTTACCCCCAGCATTAAATTTTCCGGTACCCATTTATACACCTGGGTGGAGAGAGACACCGTGAGAGTAAAGTGTCTTGCCCAAGAACACAACACAGTGTCCCCGGTCAGGGCTCAAACCTGGACCACTCGCTCTGGAGTTGAGCGCACTAACCATGAGGTTACTGCACCTCTCACACTTGACCCTGCGCCTCTCGCACTTGACCCAAGGGCTAGCTGTAATTCAAGGTTTTTGCAAGCCCTGCTGCTACTGCCAGACAGCAGAAAGCAAGTTTACATGAACACCAGCCCTACACATTAACTACATACCTGAAAATATATTGCCCAATAAGGAATAAGGATTACAAAAATGGCCATGATCTTGGAAACTGTTTTAACTTCCTCTACATCAGTATCCAGATAACTTCCACCATATTTCATCATGGCTCGATCCAACCAGCTTTTGATTGGCATATATTCCTCTAAGCCAGGATAAAAGCGGGTTCTACTGTCCCTGCAGAACATATTGTAAACAATAATCTTCTGTTGATAGTAGATTCAGGTCTATTTTGTTAATTCCCTGGATGGGATTGCAGTTCATAACAGGGTTCCTACCAGCATTTTAATTCCCAATAGTCATTCTGTGACAGTGAAATGTCTCCAGTGCCAATAATATTCTGTGACACAGAGATTCCCTTCTCTCTCTTGCTCAGTGGAACCTCTGGGGGAAGGGGCAGTTTCAAAAGCCAAAGGAAAGTTTGAAACTAATAGGAATATCCTGAAGTTTGGGGGGAGGGTTTAAAAACCAAGAAACATTCTGAGGGATGGGTATGGATATTATCCGAGACAAAACAATGAGGCAAAAGTGACTGGCTGAACTGAAGACAGCTAACTGCAATGATAGCCCTGATACTGGTGTGTTAAGGCCTGTTTACAGAGCCGATTTTTGTCACGGCAACTTGATGCAATTTTTGTTGCGCTAAAGTTGCAACAAGTTTCAAACATGTTTGAAACCTCTGCGATATCGCGGTGACAAATCGCACTGAAAATCGCACCTGGTTTACACGTGCGATTTTCAAGTTGCAAGTTTAGAGCGACAAAAATTGCATCGAGTTGCTGCGACAAAAATCGCCTGTGTAAGCGGGCCTTTACACTCCTCCCTCTCTCCATTCATTCCTTGGTACACCTAAATACAATGTACACTATACCCTCCCTACCTTATAGAATTATTTTCCTCTTCCTTTTTCTTCTGCTTTGCTTCTTTTATGATGTTATATATCTTTTTCACAATGTGCCCAGTCGGGGGATGACTTATATAACGAGATTTACAAATGTAGAATATTACAGCAGCCAAAAAAATGCAACCAAAAAGAATGCCAAATCCTATTTTAAATGAATACAGTTGTTCAACCCATGCTATTACAGAGAATGCCAGAAATGAACCAATGTTGACACTCCAATAATACCAGTTGAAAAATCGCCGATATCTTTGCTCGTCCTGACCTCTTAGTTGATCCCCTCCGAAAGCTGTTACATTCGCCTTGTATGCACCTTCGCCAGTGGAAATTATGAACAAGGAAACCAGGCAAAGAACGTGGGCAATTAGGCGGTATTCTTTTTTTTCTTTTTCATGCTTTGAGGTGTTGGAGCAGTGAGAAAAAACAGCTGTCGAGCAAATCATTCCAATACCCACGATGTAAACAAGAAGACTTCCCCATACAGCGTTATAACGACCACTGTACGAGTCTCCGACAGTCCCTCCAACAGTGGACATCAGACAAGACAGGCCAGTAAAAATGAAAACGATTCCAATAGAAACTGATTGATTAAACTGAGTCTCGTTTATCAAGAAGATTAGCAAATTCGCCACAACACCGTAGAACACTAATCTTTCGAGAACAACAGTAAGAAGAACACACACCAAAGGAAAGAACGAATTTTGTGCCGGTACTTGTGATGGAAGATGTCTCTGCGCCGTGAAGTGTCTGGAGTGTTGTAGATGGCCGCCGCCTCCGTCACTAATGCTAGTTCTGCTTCTATCTAAATCATCATTTGAAGCAGAAACTGATCGCATGAGGGGTGTTTTTTCGTCTGATGAAGAAGTCATATTTGATGGTGGAAAAGTTTCCAAACTCATTTGTTTTCCTGCTAGCTGAGCGGAGAGGCTCGCAATCAAAGCAAGAAGACCTCTGAGTTTACCTTTACCTTGAGTCTAGTGACAAGCACGTAAATCATGTGATCGTGACTAGACCCATGCCTCGTTGCGCCTGCTCCCATCAAGGGAGTAGGAGGAAGGTACCAAACACCGGTCATCTGATTTGAAAGAAAAACAGTGGAAACATTTCAATTTTCCTCTTGAACGAGCTTGTTGTCATTTTCTCTGTCTTAGATAATGCAAACGATCACCCGTAGAAAAGAGCAATCACTAGTGCTACGTTCATTTCCAAGGGCGAACTGGGAAAGGTGATTCATGGGCGGCCCGAATACAACTGATCACAGGTCTTCTGTTTAGAATCCGGCGTTCAGAAGTTGTTTTTCAACACAGACAGGTTCTGAGGATTGTGCTCCAACAGGCAAGAATATCAATTAATGTTGTTACTGAACTGTTTGTAATCTCCTAGAAAACAAATAAAACGACTTAAATTTCAAATCATTGGCTGGAGAACTATCATATCCTATGAAAAAGGCAAATATGCTTTAAATCATTTACTTGATGGCTCAAGCTTTTGATTTGATGCATTTGTTGTTTTCCTTTTGAATTGATGTGCCTTTTATCCATCGTTAAGGTGAACTGTGTTGACACAAAATGGTTAGATTCACACATGTAATGACCCATGCTTGTAGTGTAGCTGGACGTTTGCAGTTGTTTAGCACCACCCTTATAATTTCAAATTTCAGAGAACTTAAAAGCAGACATATTTCATAATAAGAGAGAGCAAGGTCCCTGAACCTCAAGTTGGGTTACAGTAATGCATTTGTGTCCAATGGGAAGCCAGTACTTCGAAACACCACCGTGGTTTTCGAACAAACTCAGTTGTGACTGAGAGAATTAGTTTATTGCGATGGGCTGAGAGCAGGCCAATTTATGGTTAACTTCCACTTCAGTGCAAATTATCTCGCCTGCTTTTGTAATTTTCCAGTCGTGTAATAAATGACTAATCGTCTGAAAGTTCGAGCCGCTATTTGTGATATTCGTAAATTATTTTCAAAGTACCCTCGCCTAAAGACATGTGCAATTTTGAGGGATTTTTATCATCACTCGTAGTGTCATCCTTTAAATCCGTTTACATGAGAAAACATTGTTCCCTATATACCTGGGGGCACATTTCAGATCAGCTTAAGTTGGTTTTAATTATTTTAGAAGACGTTTTGATCCCACCTTGTGAGCTGAGAGTAAAAGGTTAGTTATGAAAAGGTTTATAACAAGGTTTCTCTTCACTGACTAGCTGCACGTGGGGCAGGAAATCATTATTCAAAAAAGAAACCTTCCAGAATAGTTTGATTTAAGCAAAACAAGACGGATGGCTCACAAACAAATTCTTGTAACTGGCATACATAAACACGCGACTCTTTCTTCATTCGCACTTTATTATTTGCTGGCAGAAAAAGCGTGCAAACAAATTCCCGCGTCGGATCCGTGCTGTGTTTGTTAGCGATTGGCTTGAGTTTCTAATCCAGGCCCTTTGATATTCATTGCAATCGTAGAGTGTTGCACATTTCAGACTGTTCGTTTATGAGTGAAAATGTGCCGTCCTGCTAGGCGGGCCAATTTACTGACTCCTGAAGGAAGAATATGCTTGATGCTGGAAGGACGTAAAGTTTGGAAAGATGTCCTCATTCTACTCCAGTCAAAGGTAAGCTTTGCTTTTGGAAGCAAGTTCTGTAATTCAGCTCAGAAAGCCGCACGAGTGCCGAACTGTTACCCAAGCGAGTGAACACGTGCACTCGCCCATCCCTTCCTCTTGACACAGGGCGACAAAAAGGTCCATTTGCAATATGTGTGGCCACCTTGCGGCATGATACTCCAGTAAATACTGCTTTGTGATAATTAACTGGACAAGGAATCTTTTACCTGTTTCAAGGCAAAACTGTACACTGAAATTTTAACCTGGCCACAAAATTGAAGCCATATGGATTTCCAATGATCTTACTGGTGTTATTTTGAGAGGTAACAGTTGCTGGTTGCTTTATTGTTGTACCATAACTGAGCTGTGAAATTTTGAGTCAAAATTTCATCTTGCAGTTTCGTAGCCCCTCCAGTATTTGTAAAGTCAGTATCGAGAGTCTGTTGAAGCTTTTAAATATTTCAGCATTTGCTATTCTGAGATTTTTTCAATTCTGTTTTCAGAAATTCAAGAAAACCGTGTTTTAAAGCTGCAGAAAAGGACGGTTAGGATTATCCTAGATGCTGATTCCCAAGCCGCCTCTGTGAAGTTATTTAACAAGCTTAAGTGGATACTTTTTTATGAACAGGCCAAGATAGCAAAATGCCGCATTATTTGTAAACGTTTACAAGGGCATGTACCTGCCTACCTAAAATCTTTGCTGAAACTTTCTAGTGAGACTCACTCGCGGCAAACCAAATATGCAAATTTTAATTTAGCTTGTCCCATTGTCAAACAGTTTGCCATTGACAACCTGTAAACTGGCTACTTTGAGTAGTTTCAAAAATCGCTTTGGAAGAACATTTTCAATGACCACTGTACTCTGTAATTTTTTCTCTAATTTTTTATTCTATTTTAAATTTTTTATACTAGACAGATGATCCGTCTGGACGGGTCATCCGTCTCCAGTATAAATCAGGCCATTATTGCGAATAATTTCGATTTACTTCATCTAGCGCAGACCATATTCTTAAAAAATTTTCTTGATTCAATTTGACAAATAAATGAATCTCAAATATTGAAGAAATTTCTATAATTCATTCGATTATACAGCTTTTGGAAAAACGGGTTCTTCGATAATTTTGTAGCGTTGCTTCAGTTTTTTCAAGATCCTGCAGAACAGTGGGTCCTTTGTACGTTGCTACAAACTTCAGTTGATGTTGATTCAACTGTACACCTGCAGTTGACAAGAGAATATGGGCTTTTTCGATTTAGTTTTTGCATAATTTATTTTATCTATTGTATTTTTTACCTTTTAGAACCCGACTTAACACTAACGTACTGCGCCAAATAATCGATTGCTGATGTAACTGATTACTTCGCTGAACATCCAGGAGTACTCAACGAGAAAATTTCTAAATTAAATTACTTCGTTTTCCACCAAAACGATTTTTTAACAGTCACTGAGTGCTATTCGGTTGATAATTAATTAACTTTTGTGGGAAAATAATATCCGCTCCTCAGAGCCAACCAGACAAAGATAACAAAATGTTCTTCCCAGCCAGGAGTTGTGTCGGAGATCTTTTTCCCAGGCAGGAATCTTTATCAGTTTTACCTTACTTGCCAGCAAACAGGCCCAGTCCTGATTTTTCCAGCCAGGAAAGGGATTTGCAGCTTTTTTCCCGGCACTAATAAAAATACTGAAGTAATATTTACTTTAGGAGCATTTTGGCACTTCTGGTAGGAGCATTTTGGTACTTTTTGTTTTGGAGTCATTTAAAAAACTAGTGAGACAATCTCAGGTAGTGCAGAGTCTTATGCAGAACTGTCAGTACGTTTTGAATCATCTGGTGCCGTACGTAACTTGTTAGTTCAAGGCCCAAAAATAACTTTTAATTACTATTTTTCAAGACGATTTTTAATTTTACTGTGGGGTCCGTGGTGTTTTACGTTGAATTTCGTTCATTTTTTAAAATTCATTAAGACGTTGAACTAGCAAACGTGATAATTTTATTTTTCAACGCCAACATTTGTAACTTGATACTCTTGTTTTCCTCGCAAAGTTTGTAACATGATACCTTTCCTCCTCTTTCCCTCCCCTGTCGGGAACTCGGATTTTTCTTTGTCCCACGCTCATGTCATGTTGAATATCTCATATTTTCACATGATACCTTTGTTTTCTCAAAAACATACAAATAAAGATATGCTCGATTTTTTCCTGCTGGAGAAAAATGAAATAATGTTATTAAGAAGTGGAATGATTTTGTGAAATCCATATGAAATAATTCATATTTGTACTGCGGTTGTAGATGCAAGTGAAGTATGATCATCGCAGTAAATTTTCCAATTTAAGCAATTGGAAAGAAAAAGCCTGAAAAAAAAACAGGGCTTCAACGGGATGCGAACCCCTGACCTCCGCGATACCGGTGCGATGCTCTACAAACTGAGCTATGAAGCCCCACATTGGGAGCGAGGTCAATTTATTGAGTTCATATCTTCCCGTGCAGTGAAGTGATGTGAAATATATATGAAATAATTCATATTTGTACTGCGGTTGTAGATTTACTGCGATGATCATACTTCACTTGCATCTATAACCGCAGTTCAAATATGAATTATTTCATATATATATCACATAACTTCACTGCACGGGAAAATATGAACTCAATAATTTGACCTTGCTCCCAATGTGTGGCTTCATAGCTCAGTTGGTAGAGCATCGCACCGGTATCGCGGAGGTCATGGGTTCGAATCCCGTTGAAGCCCTGATTTTTTTCAGGCTTCTTCTTTCCAATTGCTTAAATTGGAAAATTTACTGCGAGGATCATACTTCACTTGCAAAGCGCAGTCAATTCGTGAGGATCTATAGGACGCTATTTCGGATCCATTACCTTTACATTTCGGGGTTCCCCAAGGCTCTATCCTTGGACCCGTCCTGTTCACAGAGTATGTTAACGATTTATTGTCGGTTCCTAAGCACTGCAAATCTTCAGGTTACGTGGACGACACAAAAATTTTCTTATCTCTTCCTCCTCGTGATATTACTGATGCAAGCAATGCGTTAAATCAAGACCTTTTGGAAATATCCCGTTGGTGCTGCGAGAATTCACTGGTTATTACATTCTTGGTTATTGCCGTTCCACAACTCTTACGTAATTTGCCGCGTCTATCCATTACCATTCTTGGAAAGGAGATTGAACCCGTTTCTGTTGCCAGAGACCTGGGTGTCTATATCGACCAGACTCTCAACTATAACGAACATATATCAAAGTTAGTCTCGAACTGTGTTCACAAACTTGTTCAAATAAATAGGATAAAGCACTTATTAGATCGGAAATCTTTACTTTTAATGATTAATGTCTTCGTATTTAGTAAACTCTTTTATTGTTCGACTGTTTGGGGAAACACATCCAAGTCAAATATAAAGAAGCTACAACTGGTCCAGAACTTTGCAGGAAAGATCGTACTCGGATTGAAAAAATTCGACCACATCTCTCAAGGCCTTAAATCACTTGGGTGGCTTAGTATAGAGGATAAACTACGATTAAACACAGCCGTCATGGTGCATAAATGCTTACAACATCGGGTGCCCGTTTATTTGAAAGACAAATTTGTATATAGGTCACAAGTTCATAATAGACAACTTAGATCTGTTGATAACAATGAACTCAACTTGCCACATTGTCGGCTTTCTACTGGCTGTATGTATGTATGTATGTATGTATGTATGTACTGGCACTTGTCAGGGTTGAATGCTCTCTGCAGGACTACTTCCAATGTCTTATTGTGCTCCTCCAGGTTACTTCCTCCTAGCAGGATATAATCCAGTCGGCTGAGGCATCTTGGGATGTCTCCAAGTATTCAGTAGATAGCTTCATCAAAGAGATTTTGTCATGGTTTGGCTCCAAATTTGGTCGCATGTTCCCCCACGGAATGCTAAAAGTGGCAATTTTTATGGACTCTGGATCGAGTAGGAGTTGGTGGTATCCCTGCCGCATGTCAAGTTTGGAGAAAACAGTGCAATCACGAAATCTCAAACAATAGGTCCCTGGGTGATCCTATTTCTTTCCTAGGATTGGTTTGGTACCGCTGGCTCTGATCACGGTTCAAGTTTCTCCTTGTCTACAGTGTTGAACTTCGGCTTTGGTTGAACTACCAAGGGTGAGCACCATGTGACTGCCTCACCTTCAGGCACCTCTTCGAATATCTCCTCTTCTACACATTGGCCCAGCCATTTCTTCAATGGTTCGTGCAGGTAGTAAGACCCTGGTCTCGGTCTTTGAGTCGCTGGCACTGCTTCTGGTCTCATGCTGAACTTTGCATAGAACTTTTTTCCATTCTTGATGTCTCTGATCTTCCCGATACCCTTAAATATGTCACTGTATTGATCGATTATTTCTTTGATTTCAGGCTTGAGATCCTTATCTTGCTTGACACTTTTGATCCCTGGTAGCTCCTCTTGGATTCTAAGGTCATTGGTCTTGGTGAAAGAACCATCTTCTCTGATCTGTAACATACCCAGCTCTTAAAGGGTACTTTTGCTGTTGAGAGATGGGGAATTGATTCTTTCTCTGGTCACAACAAATCTTGCGAGTGCTCCACAGGTCTGGTTCCGGCTTATAATGGCTGTAAACTCTCCCTTCACCGGAAGCTCACTCTGCAAGGTGCTTAGCTTTACTCTGCTTGGTTGTAGTGTAAGTTTCACATTGGACGGATTTGTCAGTGGTTTAAATTGGTGCTCATCTATGACATTTACTCCCGGGCATTTACTTCTACTCTGCTGTCGGGCTCAGCTCGTACTTTAACATCTTCTATCTATCACTGATACGGTTCTGTCTTGGTTGGTTGTCTATGGTTCGGTCACTATCTGTTTTCATTTTCTTCACTAGCTTCAGGTGTCTTATGGCTTGGAAAAAGAACTCGTCATCGGAACTTGTTGAGTTGTCGGCATTTTCTTCTTCAATGGTTCTCTTTACGCGGCGCTTTGTGCTTTGAATTCTCTGGTTGCCGTTCTTGCTGTTGTGCGGGCCTTTGGACTGAAGAGAACTGAAGTGATTGAACTTTTGACATTTCATGCATTTTTTCCCATACGCTGGGCTGTTCTTGCCTTCCTCGTGTGCGTCTGTTTCTCCGCAGTATCCACAGGGTTGCTTTTCTTTACCGCTTTGTGTGTTCTTGGGTGGACACCGCTTCTCGAAATGTCGCCCAAGCTTCTTCACATCTTGAGGAATTTTCATGTCGTTTATTTAAATAGACCTAGGATGCGTCTTCGATTTGAGCAGCTTCGGTCAAAAACCGTGTCAAATCCTATTTCTTGTTGATGGCTTTTTGTATAAGCGATCGATTCTGTGTCGGTTGGATGAGGTGTTCCAAGATTCGTTAATGGCAGTTGGCTTCGAATTCGTAGTCATTAGCTTTCGGGCAACCCAAAAACCCCGAGTCCGGAATCGGAAACCAGAATCCGGAATCCGGAATCCGGAATCCACAAATCAAAGAAAACAAGTTCTTCAAATTCGCGAAAATTATTTTTCATAGCTTTTGCAGGTAAGAAATAAGAAGCCAAGCGAAACCCCTTAAACTTGACCTTTTTTGAAACAAAAAATTCTCCGTCTGTTGAAATATGTGCAACCGTTATTCCAAGTGAGGGCTTTGATTGTGAGAATCTAGTGCCTTTTTGCATTCGCATGTGAGCGAGAGCCCTCTCACGTCTTCGCCGCTCGCGCCCTTGGTCTAACACGAGAGCAGGCACGCAGGCTAAGTTATCCATCTTTTGTTCAACTTGGCCCTACTTCGAGTGCGCGCTTTTTGTCTAGTTCAAAATCTCTGAGAAGACTAATGAGTAGCACAATAGCAACAAGCTATTGCGGCGAGTTCCTGGAATTTTTTAACATCTTTTAATAACATGTGATCCAACCCGTTCGCAAGCGAGAAGCAGACGGAAGTAGGTGTATAACATTTCTATAAATTGTTTTGATATCAAAGCCGGCAAGAATATGTAGTGGTGATTTGCAACAGTATCAGTGTGGTAATGGTGTTGATCTGCCATTAGTTTCGTATCTGTTGCAAAAAAATATTTAGAAGAACCAGGTTAGCCTTTGGGCATCGAAAACCGTCAATTTACAGGGGCTGCCACTGATGGAGACCCTGTTCTCTATGACATTTGCCTAAATTTATACCTCCGGTAAATTGCAAATCACTTATTAAATAAAGTGGCAATTACCAGCAAGCTTATTTTAGACACTCTCAGGGTGCTTGGAATCAAATTACGACGCACTTTATTTAGATTCTCATAATCATAACCCTCACTAGGAATATCGGTTGCACGAATTTTAACAGACGGGGAATTTTTGTTTCCAAAAAAGTAAGTTTGAGGGGTTTTTTGCTTAGCCTTTTATTTTTTTTACAGGCAAAAGCTATGCAAAACATTTTTCGCGAATTTGAAGAACTTGTTTTCTTTGATTTGTGGATTCCGGATTCCGGTTCCGGATTCTGGTTTCCGAATTCCGGATTCCGGATTCTGGTTTCCAGATTCTGGTTTCCGGATTCTGGTTTCCGGATTCTGGTTTCCGGTTTCCGGTTTCCAGTTTCCGTGTTTTAGGGTTGCCCTTAGCTTTCTCCCTTAAAACGTGCAGCATTCGCGTTCGTTGTTTCGTCATGTGAATAAGCATCTTTAGTGAAGTAGTCATTCAGCTTCTTTCTCAACTTCTCGTAGTCATTAGCGTCATCTGTCGGGTTTGCCGTTATAACTTGCACTGGGACTGCTGCGCCGGCATCTGCTTGTTCTGTGTCAGACATGATGTTTTATCGATCGATCAATTCACGTGTTGAAGTACTTTGCCTGCTTCCCTCTCTCGCTGGGCTTCAGACTTTGCTTGTACGTTTCTCTTGCTTCCTTTCTGCTTTTTGTTGCTTAATTTTTTTATCTCGTCGCCAGTGCAACAACCGCTAGTCTTCCTCTCAGATTATGCCGTTTAAAACAAAACAGTCTGACAACTATTAAGAGACCATTACCATTACCATTACTTAAGACATAAAATTGTAAAAACGAACGCTTTAGAATCGTGTAAAAGGACACAAACAACAATCCTCCGCCATTGCCAAACACTACAAGAACATGCACGGAACAATGCCTCAGGACCTTCTAAAGCGTTTCCAAGTGCTTAAGAAATGCAAAAACAAATTTGACTGCTTAGTGTACGAAATGCTCTTTATAAGAGCTTTAAAGCCAAATCTCAACATGCAATCAGATTCCATTCGTGCGAGAGTATTTTTATAGTATTTTTAAAATATTTTTAAAATCTTCGCACCGTCTTATGTTAATTTTTCGCGCCAAAATCGCTTTAAATTCTGTAATTTGCATGATCTCGTTTATATTTTCCTTGATAATGGAGTCATGACTACTCCGAAACGTCGGATTTTATCGTTCGTTTTTACAATTTTATGTCTTAAGAAATCTCTTTTAATTACCATTACTGAAAAAAATTAATGTAAAATTGTCGTTGTACCTGAAGAAGGCTGGTTTGGCCAGTCGAAATACTGCACAATCATTTCAAGAAAAACCATTTCAGGATGCAAACTCCAAACAAACAGATGAGTGACAATTCCGGATTTTATCCTAAGCCAAAATAGCTTGTCCACGTGTTTTGGTTTAAAGTTTAAATCTGATGGACAATACAAAGGAAAAAGACGTTTCACATAAACTCTTGGTCTTCGGCCATCGTAGCTTGATTAAAAATATAAAACATACAGCAGTGATAAACATTAAAAACTTTCATTTTATAACCTTGACGTTTCGTATGCTAGTCAACATACATTTTCAAAAGTATAACTGTTACAAATTTTTGGAAAGCTATTTATACTGTATAAATGGGGGTCTGGAACCTAGCGTCTTACCTTGTTGGACGCTGCAAAAATTATTATCCATGCCTTCGTAGTTTCTAAACTTGATTATTGTAATTCTTTATTGTACGGCCTGCCATCCTATCTTATTCGGAAGCTTCAACATGTTCAAAATTCTGCCGCTCGCCTTGTCAACCAGTGTCCAAGATTCTGCCATATTACTCCAGTCCTGAGAGATCTTCATTGGCTCCCTGTCTCCTTTCGTATTGAATTTAAAATAATGTTAATTACTTATAAAGTACTACATGATCGAGCTCCAATCTATATACAAGAACTCCTTCAATTGTATACACCCAGCCGCAATCTTAGATCCTCTAATAGAAATTTATTAGTTAAACCCTATTTTAATCTTAACTCGTATGGTAAACGAACTTTCTCTGTTGCTGCTCCGGAACTTTGGAATAACTTACCTGAGGATATTAAACCTGCAAACTCAATTGAGGATTTCAAACGCAAACTTAAAACATTTCTTTTTAAGCGAGCTTATGAATCGTGATGTTTTTAATTGCTAGCGTCTAGTTAATTTCGAGCGCTTATTTTTATTTTTAGTTCTATCTAATTCTTGCAAACAGCGCCTTTGAATCATGTAGAAAAGGCGCTATATAAATGGATTATGATTATTATTATTATTATTACTTCACCCGATTTCCACTAATCAACATATAGTTGAAGATTCATTTCGGTTTGCTGATTGGGCTAAATCTTTTAAACATGATAATGGAATAATGTGCTTTTTCGATGTCTGTTCGTTGTTTACAAATGTGCCACTTGACGAAACAACAAAAAATTGTCTAGACAAGCTGTACGCCCTTCCTGATTCCCCAGCAATACCTCGTCCCGTTTTAAAGAAATTGTTAGACTTTGCTACCAAGAAAAGCCACTTTATCTTCGATTGTCAGTATTACGACCAGATTGATGGTGTTGCCATGGGCTCACCTTTAGGCCCCGTTTTGGCTAACATTTTCATGTTTGACTTTGAAGAAAATGGATAATTAACAGTCCCAGATTTCACCCTACACTTTGGTATAGATATGTTGATGACACGTTTTTCATGTTTGACAGGAAAGACGCCGCTAACGAGTTTTTGAAGTACCTCAACAGCCGTCACAATAGCATCAAATTCACCACTGAATTTGACTGACAAGCAGAAAAGATTCCGGTTTTGGACATTCTTGTCAAACGCTGCCCAAACAACACTTTTGTCACATCTGTTTACCGGAAGAAGACATTTACTGGACTCTATACTAAATGGGACTCATTTACGCCACACAAATACAAAATCAATCTTATCCGCACGCTAACGATATCGATGCTTCCGTATTTGCTCCACCGCTTCATTGTTACAATCCGCTGTCGAGGATCACAAAAGGCTTTTGCTGCAAAATGGCTACCCTCAGGGCATCATCACTTTTAATATCAAAGATGTCCTGAACAAGAACAAGACAAGCCAAAAGGAGCCGTTGCAACGGTCCCATAGAAAAAATGGTATTATTTTATTACCTTATATAGGTCTCCATAGTAACCTCATTACTAAGTGTCTTAAATCTTGTGTTAATCGTTTGTACTGTTTTGTTAATGTTAAAGTTATTTTTCAAAACACCCGGCGTATCAAATCCTTCTTCCCATACAAGGACCGACTTAACCGATCACAATTATCCAAAGTCATTTACAAAGCTAGTTGCTGGGACTGCAACGATTTTTACATTGGGAAAACGAAGCGAAGACTTCACGACCGGAAAACGGAGCATTTCAAGGTCCTTTCGAAACACGATCACTATTCTGCAATTGCTGATCACGTTAAAACAACTGGTCACAACATCAACTGGGACAATTTTGACATTTTGGCATCCGCAAGACTGATTACCATTGTTAAGTTAAGGAGACCTTGTTTATTCAAGAGTTACAGCCAGCTTTGAATGCCAATGTCAGCAGTGAAAAGCTTTTACTCTATTAAGAAAGCCTTTTCATTGTCCCTTTACAGACAGTTTCCGTTTGAAACGTCTTCAATTTCTATTTCAGATGTTTTCTGTCTAGGTTCCAGACCCCCATTGACACAGTATAAATAGCTTTCCAAAAATTTGTAACGGTTATACTTTTGAAAATGTATGTTGACTAGCATACGAAATGTCAAGGTTATAAAATGAAAGTTTTTAATATGTTTATCACCGCAGTTTGTTTTATATTTTTAAAAAAGACGTTTCAATGTAGCACCTTGGCTTTGTATTATGTTTGTATTCTTTTCCACGCTGAAGAACTTAAAAGCGAGTTTTCATGTTTTCGCTGAAGTTCCCAACTTTTAGTTGTTTAACTTGCC
>CM042753.1:3534704-3542204 GCA_022496165.2 Catalaphyllia jardinei | reverse complement strand
ATTACGTTTAGGGTAATTGGGGCAGCCACAACAGTCAGAAATAGGGTATCGAATTTTTGGACAGGTCAAAAATAGGTAGGGTAAATCGCAGATTTTGGTTATTAATAGAGTAAAGGTTTTAAGAAGCGAGCCGCACCCCCGTCACCCCTCCCGGTGGAATCACGCACCGTTTGACCAGGACCCTCAAGTAGAAGAAATAAATGAGAAAACAAGAGAATGTACCCCTTGAGACCCCATAACATACGTTACTTTTGTAACCTTATTGATGGTTTCTTCTTTGAAAGATTAGTGTTAAGTACCATCTTGTTACTTAAATTTCTCATTCACTTAAAAGACCTCAGGTTCGAATTCAATTTTATAATATTCATGTTGGCCGGACATATCTCTTGAACACTGTGGAAAAATAAAGCTACATTTAGACATTTAAAAGAAATATCAGCACATTTAAGGTTTGGTTACCTCTCGACTTGAAAAGGTTCGTAACGAAATACATTGTCAACTTCTTGCACCCATAATTCTTGTTGTTGTAAGGAAAGATGAGGTCTTTCGTTTTTTAATGAGGTGCAAATGAGATGCAAGGTGTTTTTCTGCAATCCCGCACCTTGGAAGATTGACTCGGCCCTCTGCTGTTTAATGAAGTCTTGTACGTACTGCCAGGAAGAAATATGGACGATGTTCGGTGCGTTTACATTGATAACATTGACTCGGAAAATTTCTTTTCCTCAGAAGAACCAGAGAGCGACGTTCACCGTGCTCTTTCTTCGTGTAGAGGTGACTAATCGAATACGCATAATAGACCTCTTTGGCTTGGACTGTTTGTTGACCCATTTCAGACCATGTGATGATACTCTTGAGAAATCTTGCTTTCAAATTTTCAAATAGTCCCGTGCATATAAATGAATAATTTTTAGATAGATAAAGGAATAATTCTCTAGAGAATATCACATGATCTGAAATGGGAAAACAAACCGCCCAAGCTAAAGAGGTCTATTGAATAATAATGTACAACGGATCTGCAATTTAAATCCCAGCCTCTCCATGTGACTTCAAACTGACTAAAATAGTCCATTTCTACCTTCTCAGATGCAAATTGATGATTGTATCCCCCCCCCCCCCCCCCCCCGCTAACAAAAACAAACAAAAACGTTTTTCAGTTAAACGCCGTTTTTGTTTGAGAGGCATGAAAACCATGAACTGGTATTAGTAGAAATAGTTATGGACAGCAGATTCTTTTTTTGAAGCCTGGTTTGCTGGTTTGCTCTTAACTTCATTTGTAACCTCAAAAAATGGTTTTCTGCAAGAACAGCTTTCAATTTTTTTTCACTGACCTAATTAGGGATAACTGAGAACAAGAGAAGATCAAGAGATTATAAGCCATATAGGCCTTACATCCAAGATAATCCCTCAAGTTATTTTTAGACATGGTACTAGGCCTTTATAGATAATGCTAGCATAATTTTGGCATAATTTGAGAAAACTGACATAATTTCTGCCATGTGGCAATGCTAGCATAATTCGCGTATTTTGATAATTATCGGATCATTTTTGATGCTACAATTTGATCATTGTTCATCTCTACTCGCAAGCACTTGGTGACGTTATTCGATGTTTTAAGTTTTAGTTCAAGTAGTAGCATTTGTAGTTCACTGTGAATCACTGAGCGGCGCCTTAAACGAACTGAGAACGTGGGGAGGAACGCGTGACAAGCCTAAGAACGTCTGCGTGGGAGGCTAAGGTGCACCGGAACCGAAGTCAGATTGTAGGCCATGTTGGTCTCAGTACCTCTCATCAGGCAAGGCTATTAGAACATGAACCACATGTTTATTTGAATTTCATTGTGGATTTGTTGCGTTTCTTTCTTGTAGACCAACGGCTTCTAATAAAAAATGTATTTTTTGGACTTATTTGCAGTTTTTCAAATAATATGTGGGATGTATTCTTTGATATCTTAATATCTTAATTTGATATTTTAAAGTGGGGATGTCATTGATATTTTAATAGGAGCTATGCTTATTAAAACGGTTGAATATCTCTAACCATTTTACTATTTTCAATACTTGCCTTATAAAAGGAATGCGAATTCCCTTAATAGTGTATATAAAGAAACGAATTGAGACATCATTTTGAATTGAGGTATTGCCGGTTCTCACATGACGTCACTAAAATTTTCAAACTACAAAACTATCGATCCTCCTGAGAGTTTACTTTCATAATGTATTACAGCAGCTGAAACTACTATTCACACATATTTTCGCCCCAAATGGGTCCTTGGTTTTGTGATAGACTACGCTTGAATTTCGAAGTTTTTGTGTGGCGCTGCATCTACATGAGAAAGCTGTCATGTTGGTTTAAAAACGTGACTTATTTCGGGGAACTTGGCTATCTGAGCAGTTCTTGTATTAGAAAACGTATTATCTTTATGTTTTTGAGTTCTTCGAGAGATAAATTCAAGCTTTTGTAGCAAAACTCAGTGACAGATGTTTCTGTTGATTTCCGGCCGCCATGTTGGTGACCATCTGGATGGGCACCAGCATGGCCGGCGTCTCAATACAAATCTCTTTAACTTTGGGTAAAACGTTCTCCGCATATCTTGCTTAGGAAAAATTACCGTGACCTGAGTCTTTGCATATTTACCTTCTTTCTTTTCCCAGATTCTGGACATTCCATATTGAACGGTTTTGATTTTTTTTTTATCTATTTTGAATGGCGTGACACTGAAAACCAGCAATATCGGTATTTGATGAGAAAGAACTGGGTCCATCAGTCTCCCACTCCACCGTGGTCCCTCCCTAACTGGCCAGGCCTGATATGTGGCTCTCATCACTCTCCCGACGTATACTGGTAACAAAATAACCTAAAACTAAATCCTAAATATAATTTTGACAGTACCCCATTGGTGGGGCATTTGCACTTTTCTTACGACCCCACCATGGGGAGTTTGTATGACGCACCATGTGAAAATGACATGTCAAATGCCCACAGGGTGAGGAGGTAGGGGGTGGAGGAACATGAGTGGGCTTGAAACTGACAGAGTCATCGACAAGTCAAAGTATTAGGATTATAAAGTGCTCATGTAAGTGTTTGTTCAGCGCAGATAACACTACTCCCTTGGGATGCCACCGACTCTGAACCTCCCCGCCCCCCCCCCCCCGGGAACTCGTAAGGCAATTCATAAGGCTTCATCTATAGATTATATTATGGCAACATAACAAACTTTTATTGTAATGTCTGGAAAGCCAGCAAAAGTTGGCACTGTCTCTGCACTCAGAGATAATAATAACTACATGTACATCCAGTTTCTACAATAGAACTCAAATACCACAGTGTCAAAAGAAATAACCTTAACTCTTTATGTACGAGTCTGCAGGTAAATTGATACGTATGCTACAAAAAGTTTCATATGCATGACGGTTTACAGGTAAGAAAACCTTTTTCTACAAATAATGTAAAATAAACTTGCATTGATTGTAAAGCTGCTGTTAATAAAATTTCAGTAATCTTAAAGGACCCTTTTCATGAAAATATCATTGAGAGCTTTCCACAGTTTGGTCTGGGTATCAGTGCAGTTGAACCTTGTTGTTAGGGACCTGAAAGCCTGAGGAAGTGCAGGTACCCCGTATAAAAGCCTATAAGGGGAGAAGGAGTACCCTTTACAGGGCTCAGAAATATAAAACTGTAGGGATTTCACATGTTGAGCTATATGAAAAGATGGGGAAATATGTCATTTAAGTCCAATGTGAACATGACCTGAATATGAAGTGCAGTTGAACCTCCCATAAGCGACCAGCCAGAATGTCAAGCAAAGGTAGTCGCTCATTGGAGGTGGTCGACCTTAGACCATAATGGCTCAAAATATTTCCTCATTAGAATGTGGTAGCGGTGAAGAGTTGACCCAAGCGCCAATGACAATGCAATATGTCATCCATGTAAAAGCCAATTTGAAGAAAAAAAATCCAGTTCTTCCATTGAGAAATTTCCATTTCTTGTACTAGCCAGAAATAAGATGTTACAACACCTTATTATCCACTTTTTGCTCTATTATCTTCAAGTAGCCAGTTTTAAGGGAGGTTATAAACCAAGGAAAATTTCAAACTTTTAGCTCTTAAAATGGTCACTGCTGCTTACAAGAGGAAACTTGTGGTATTTGGTATTTTGGAAAACTGGTCACTGAGGGGAGAAGAGGTGGTTGCCCACAAGAGGTGGTCGCAACCGAAGGTTTGACTGAACTTCTTCTTCTGGTTAACACCTCTGCAGGTTATGCTTTATGTTCTTCAGTGATGGTCAAGAAAAGGGATGCAGTGATCTTCCAAAGGTATGTTTAAGGGGTACCTGCCAGAATGGTATGCAGGAGGCTAAAGGGTTTTGGGTTTGACTTTGGGGTGGACCCTGTAGAGCCATAATCAGTAATGTCAATAAGGTTATAACCCATAACACCTGTTACGGCTGGGTATGCTTTGTGGACTCTTGATGTTATGGGTGAACCTGGCTGTAGTTGACAAAAGCCACCCATAAAGTAACAAGTTTGTTACAGGTGTGAAGATCAAAGCTACAGATGAATCACAACTTAATGACAACCCTGGTAACATACTGGGAAAAAGCCGGTTAACGCTAACCCAGGATTAAGCATAAACTGAAGCATTATTTTTTCTTGTTTAAAAATGTTTTTCACCTCTAACGTTTGGTGTAGTTTGAGATTACTACAGCTCAAAACTGAAGGGCAAACAATATAAACAGATTACCTAACCAAAAAGTTACAAAACTGAAATCAAAATTCTCGCTAACCCTGGGTTAGCTTAATCGGGCTTTGAACAACCCGGCCCAGATGTCTTTATCACAAGGAGACCGGTTCTTAAACTAAGATTACATCTAGTTACCTTGAATTTCATCGTTTAGTTGTAATTACTGTAAAGTATTTGGTAACAATAATAGACCTTTTAACCACAAGGAACAGTGCTTAGGGGTGACATGAGAGCTGGCCATATAACAACGGGGATATTACTATCACATCAATATGGTGGTATTGGTTAGTTATAGTACCATATTAATGCTGAAGATCTGCCAAACAAAACTTGCCTGTCATGAACAGGAGTTCCATTAAGATTTTCAGCAAGAGGGCAACTGGTCTAGACAAGCAAATGAAAAGAATGTAACTGAACTGTTTTATAACAGAAAACTTCCTTGAGATAGTGAAACTGGGGGGGAGGGGGTGAGGGTGTATGGTGCCCTGCCCTTAATGAGAAACTTGTCATGAACACCATTCTTAAGTTCTGTATTGCTAAGTAGCAAGAGCCTCAATTGAATTTTTTCTACTCTCACCATAATAGGGTCATGGGAAACTTCATAAAAAAGAATTTGTAAGAGAATGACTTCTCAAATCCCAGCAGATGCCTAACTTTCATTAATTCCAGTTGAGCTACAGTTCAATTTATCATGCAGCAACTGGGATGAAAGACACTCTGTACAGCAACAACTTTAGTTTAACACCAGAAGCCTTCAATATAGATATGTCTACCCTACATAGCAGACCTTTTCATGTTCTCCTCCTTCTTTGGCTCATCTCCTCTACAATTCTCATCCCCTTGTCTCATTTTTTGCCCACCCCAGGTGTGCTTGTTTGCTTGCTTGGAAAATGGAAAGGAAACACGTGCTATCCAGGGATAGCAGGCTAAGATATATCAATTACTCACACTTCATACTTTGATCTGAATTTCTGATAGAAAAACATCAAAGTTCATCATATTTTACAATTCTTAACTGGGAGTACACTGGTAAGAGCAGTTGATATATAACAAGGTGAACTGCACATTTTGTCTCACTACCTGAGACAAGATATCAAAACTAGTTCATTAAATAATGCATATAAAGCAAACTTGTTAAATATGAAGTTTCAGTAGAATGTAAGGACACTTGTAGCTCGTGTCAGACCTGCACTTCTTTGAATCCTTTGCAGTCCAACAAAACAATGACTGTTTCATGTGACTCTTCTGTTGGAAGACAGCCACTGTGTTTCATTTTGGGAGATAAATGTTCTTTGTAACTTGTATCAGATATACTACAATAACTTATCGCTTTACCCTGTGACTGCAAAACTCTGCCATCACCCTGATGACTGTCCAGAAGTCTTCTGGGACATTGACATTCAGTCTTAGAAGAACTCTCGTCCATATCAGGAGAACTGTTCTCTGTTCTGTCATCCGCACACAGCTGCGAGGTGTCACAAGTTCTTGCCACTGTTGAAGAATCTAAGCAATATCCATTTTCTAATTGTCTTCTTGAGTTTGTTCTCTTTGCTCCACTTTTATTGTGTAGTACAGGTTGAGAACATTTTAAACAAGTCTTATTGTAATCACACCTTCTAATACTCTTACAATTACAACTCTTGTCACTGCATACAACAGTCTCCACTTTAGGAAGATGTTCTGTATTAGATTGCTGGCAATTGGAACCATTTGTGTCTGTGAAATGTACACATTCAGTTTCTTTGCAACCTGCAACATTTTCGCTTTTATGAAATACTGCAGTCTGCAGAATAGGTTTTGACTTCCCATTACTTTGATCTGCAGGTTTTACTTTTAAAGCTAACATAACACAGTTAATGGTAAATGCCAAAACACAGGCACATAGAACTCCCAAGAGTGCAAAAAGTGCAATTTCCAAGGAAGATAAGTCTTCTATATCCACCTTGTCAGAAATATGATCAACAGCGCCAACACTCACAGTTGATGGTTTTCCTGTTTTCTCTGTAGTAAAAGATTGGGTTGACAGTGCATTCCCAGTAAAACGTTCAGGAGTGAACACTTTGATAATAGTTGTCCCTGTAGGGCCAGTTCTCCTGGTGTAAAAGCATGTATGCTTTCTCAAAATCCGTTTAAATGAAGAATAGAACATTTCAACTTCCAATGGACTCTTGTCAATTTTAAGCGAGATGTAAAACACAACAAAGCATCTTGCTGGCTTCACAAGTTGCTTGTAATATTCTGAAAGGTCTGCAGGAAACAACTCCTTTGCCATATCCATTTGATTAAAGGTCCATGTGCCAGTTTTTGGTGGTGATTTAGAAATGTTTGACCTCTCTCCATCCAAGCTAATGGCAATGATAGCGGCATTGAAGATTTCTCTCAACTCTTGCTGGTTTTTGGCTTCTAGAGCCTCCACAATCCTATAGGTTGATCTAAACTCTCTTAATCGGTTGGATGGCTTGCGCTTCACTTTTAATCTGAACAGCACTGAAAATATCCTGCTGCCTACCCCTACTTCAACAGTGACAAGTTGAGTGCTATTTAGTGCATGCACTTCCAAGTCCTGAGCAAGGCCGGAAGAACCCAAAAGTTTTCCTTGGTGAGTCTTCTCATATTCATACATTAAAACAGTCTTGTAAATTTCAGGGCCTTTTTTTGTTAAAGTTTGTAACCAGGATTGTTTGTTGGAATTGTTCAAGTCCACTGTGATATTAACTGGAGGGATAGATGGTATAATATGGTCCATTTCAAGGTCTGCACA
>CM042753.1:3514704-3527204 GCA_022496165.2 Catalaphyllia jardinei | reverse complement strand
CCTGCCACATTTTGTATGGTTTTGGCTTGCCGCCCACTTTTATCACATTTGATAAATTAATTAAATAAGTCCATCAGAGAACGAAGTCTAACATGAAACTTGAGGTTTATTTACGCCCGCAACGGCGCCAATGCATGCAACTCGTCGGAAATAAACCCAAGATTTACATGGAGATCACTGATAATTTGAAGGAATGTCTTACATTCTCACTTAATACGATTTGCGCTAGCAACTTCAGACAGACAGAGTATTTTAGAAATACCGGCAACTGATGAGATCCATATGGAGGATCAAAACCATGGTCTTGCGTGAGCTAAGTGGAACAATGGCACATACAAGTTAATACAACACGCATAAAGAGCTACATTTGAATCGTGTGGTACCAGAACGATCAAAGGAGCAATAAGCCTATATAATGAGCTCCAGAAACCGCGGCTTGGTCATAGAGTGGCAAGAAAAATAAGATTTTCTCTAGACAAGCGTATAGCTTTCTCGAAGTAAAGCTACGGCAACTCCAATGAAAAACGTGCGATGGCAAATATGATACTCGTGATAAGAATCTACCTACTGTACTTGCAAACAGTTTTGATCACAGCTGAGCCCAGCGTCACAATATAGAATGCAAGTAAGCAACATGTCCACAGAAAACATCATATCTTGTCCCTCAAAAGCAAACATTTGGAGACTAAGAACATATCTTGCTAAAGAAATCAGCCAAAACAACACCCCTTGTAAAATAGGTACCGGGATCTCACCGAGATCCTGCCACGATTCCTGGCGCTCACTGGGATCCCGCTGGGATCCCGCCGAGGTGGCCCGTTTTCCTGGCGGGATCCTTCCCGGGAAAAATTCCAGCTGCGTATCTCGGCAAGAATCCTGCTGAGAAATCTGTACTCGCCGGGATCCCGCCACGAAAAAAAATCCTCTCCAGGATCCTGGCGAGAATCCTACCGGGAAGCAAAATCTTGATAGCATTCGTGGCGAGAGCTTAATTCTTGCCGAGTAAAAATTCTTCCAGAAAAATTCCCGCCGAGAAGTTGTACATTCTTGTTGCTGAAACACAAATCCCGGCAAGGGCGTGTTGAACCTGATCTTGAGATTTCACCCTGAAAGAAAGTGCCGCTCAAAAAGTATCGTTACGGTTCCACATGCCGAAAACAAGCCATGAAGACGAAATCCTAATAGGTGTGATTCCAGTGACCATAACTCAGCTTCCAATGGCGAAATCCGAGAATTGTCTGTAATATCAACACTCGCTTGGCCATTAAGGTCTTAAAAATTCTCTTTGTGACAGCATTCAGCAAATCTCTTTGGTGAAGATCTTTCCCAAACTTGCAGTGGGAGCAGGAATCTTCCCGCCAAGGTCGTTAACCCGGCAATACAATCGATTTGAGAAGAGTTGTTTATCAGTTTGTTTTTCTTGCTGTCCAGCTGTTTTTAAACTTTAAACTTTGCACCATGAATTTTACCAGAATTTCTTGACCTTAATTCATTGCCACCAGTTGTCGATGTCACTGACATTTTTAAAACATATTTATAAAGTAGTCTTAAATTAACCGCTGCACGGCTATGTGTACATGTTTATTTAATTAAGCTTAAGTTAAGCTTACTTTTGTTGGTATTTTAACTAATCTCAGGCACGTAAATATTGTATTCGTGGCAGCAAGTCTAAAACTTTGCCGAGATTCCCGCAGTGAATCTCACCAAGAATTTCGCTTCCCATCGCCAATCTTGGCGAGATTCCCAGCAAGATTGCACCAAGATTTTTGCCACCGTGAATCTGCTTCTCGGTGAGAATCTTGCCGAAATTCGCGGTAGGATTCCGGTGAGACTTTGGCCACTGGGATTATTGCTTCCCAGTGAGAAACTTGGTGAGCTTCGCAGCAGGATCGTGCCGAGATTTTGGCCGCCAGGATTTTTGCTTCTCGGCGAGAATCTTGGCGAGATTCGCGGCAGGATCCCGGCGAGATTTTGGCCGCCAGGATTTTTGCTTCTCAGTGAGAATCTTGGCGAGATTCGTGGCAGGATCCCAGCAAGATTTTGGCCGCCGGGCGAGATTTGCGGCACGATCCTGGCGAGATTTTGGCTGCTGGGAATTTCGCTTCCCCGCAAGAATCTTGCCAGGATCCCGGCAGGATTACCGCCGGGAAGAAAAATCCCGGCGGCCAAAATCTTGCCAGGATCGTGCTGAGATCATGGCGGGATCCCACCAAGATCCAGGTCCTTATTTTACAAGGGACGCCAAACACATCGCAAATTACAGTGTCAACTCAACGAAGCGACATCAGCGGAAATCATGCATACCTACGACCTCTTAAAATTTTCATAGCACAATCAAACAACTCAACTCTACTTAAAATCCTTCCTTATAACACAACATGAAGTGCCCTTCATAAACACGCCTGAGTGAAGTGACAAAAAGGTCGAGTGACCTAACAGAGAACGGCAAATGTACAAATGTCACAAACCGTAGAAGTTACATAGGCTAGTCAACGCCATTTTACACTTCATTCCCGATATCTCTCTTCTGTTCTGCTTTTAGTATAAATTTTCTGCTTTCCCTGCGGATATTCAGAAAACCCAAAGCTCCCTCTATCCATTTCTTCGATCGCATTGTCCATTTGCAAATCTGTGTTTGAAAACAAACCTTTTCCCCTGAGAAAGATGAGAGTTATAGATCAACATTTGATTGACGTTTCAGTGCTTCCAGCCAATCTGAAATTTGCGTGCACTGGTGAATGCATAATTAAAAAAAAACCATGAATTTGGGCAGGTGGGAATTCAACTTAACTCTTCACCAATTCTCTCACGGCGTCATCACTCGCGTTCACGGCTTTGCTACCAAAACAAAAGCACTCGTGGAACAAAATCCCGCCAGTACATCAACAGATGTACACACCTTCTTCATGCATCAATCTGTTGCTACCTGGAGTTATTAGTGTTAGTAACAAATCCATTACTACATGCTTTGTAAGAGGATGGTTTGAGGTGTATCGGAATTGAAGTGTATCATCATTAGCTGAATAGTAGTTTGAGATTACAATCTACAGTAACACTCTACACCTTGTTAAGGTATTCCTTGAGGCTTAAATGCCTATTTTTGATTACCAAGCAGTGCTCCAAGCTCACCTTTTCGATAAGTCGCCTTTTGGTGACCTTCAAAAGGCGACTTTCAAAAATTGTAAAATGGTCGCCATAAAAAAGATCACCAAAAAATACCTGAAGGGGAGGATACTTCATGATGTATTACACAAAAGGCTAATGTGCCAAACACTTTACTTTTCTACTTCATGTTTCCGCATTCATGTCGAGTTTCTGAACAGCAAGAGGGGAAAAGAGAAAGACAGGTGAAGCTGCCACTTGTACTATTGTTTAAATTTGTCCTATTATTGATAATTTTTCAAGTATGTTTCTCTTTTTATCTGTTAGTGGCCAGTTGACGACTTTCCCCAGAATTTTAGTTGCCAAATATTTTTTCCACTCGCCATGGCAACCAAAATGATCGCAGCTTGGCACAATTCTTAACAGCTCAAAGGTAATGTCGACTAGAACTTGCATGCAAAATTCTAGGCTTAGAGAAGCAAAACCTACTGAGATATAGGCGAACAAATTCTTGTTTCTAAGGTTTAGCAGAAAAAATAAGACACCATGCAGTGTCCAAAACAGTTTCATGTTTCTTTGCAACAACCTGAGGATGGTCTTGTTGACAGCTCATTGCAATAACACTTTGTCATTTGATACACAATGTGTGATCACAGGGATACTGCGTTCAGGGAGAATGGATAAATAAATTTTTCTGATACTGTGGAGCTGATTTTCGGAGATTTTCATAACATGCTTTGGTTAACTATATAATATGTCTGACATAAGTGTGATTGTCATTTAGTCCCAGAAACAATGAAAGCTACCAAGTGCAATAAGAAAGAAAATTACAAAGGTGTCAAACTTTGTGAAGCAACATAGAAGATGACCAAACAGACCTCTAAAAAAATGCCGCAGCACAGTCAAATGACTCCACTCTATTTATTCTTTTCACTAACACATGTGAAGTAAAGAGGTCAGTGGACCCAAAATTTAAAAAGAATTGCAAATGCACAAATGTTACGAAACTTATTAGTCGTGTAGGGCTGTCAACCCCATGTAATGCTGATTTTAGTTCACGCTCTACCCCCTTAGTGCTTTTAACAGTCTTCCCTTTGGTTTAAAATAAATATATCAAACAAAGATTTTCACTCCTAATAAAGAAGCTCAGTATTTTTCCATTATTGACCATCCAGATGCTTCTCTCGGCTTTTCAATATCAAGTTGTGAGTGAGACCCTAAACCCAGTACATCATTTTCTTCTGGATAGTGACTGATTTTGTTGCAATAAACTGATTCTTTCATAGAGGAGGCATCACACTAATGTCTTTGTCTTTTCCTTGTCTGTTTGTCCTTATTTATATTAAATACTAAGGGTTTTTCTTTCGATGTTTGCTTTAAATTATTCACTGTTTTGTCTGGCTTTAGTACTATCTCGCTGTCAAACACCGACAGAATGGATACCATTGCTATGCAAAGGTGCATTAATTAATAATGACCTCTTCTGATTGGTTTCGCAGGAAAAACTATGCCATATAAGGAAACAAGGGACTTAAATAGGACCATTTTAGACGATTAAGAGCTGGAAACAACTATTGAAGACACAGAGAAGATGACTGCCAATGGAAACAGTTACAAGCTATCAGAGAGATTTCCTTTCAGTTGAGCTTGACTGTTTGGAGTAAAAATGCATTTTCATCCTAAGATAGGCCCTATTAAATTTCTAGATTTTTCTGGCGGTTTATCCGGAGGAGTTAAAACTTGGCAGACGTAAACTACATACATGCATAAAACGTTTTGTGAGTATGCCAATTGCCTTCATGATCATCATGGTAACACAGTGTGAGTACATTTTTGGACACTTTTCCAATAACCTTTCAATGGTGTACTTGCACAAAATTATAGGTTCCGATCATATCTGTTCAGTTCCTTCAAGTAGAAGTATTTTTTTTGGATTTTTTTATGGTAAAAGGCAAATTGTTACACACCTATTAAAATATCATATTACAGGAATTCCTTTCATTCTTTTAGTTGGGAATTATATTAGTGCAAATCTACATAGAATGATTATCATGTTTTAAATCTGAAGAAATGACCCATATTAAGCCATTATTTCTACAGATTAATGAATAAAATTTGTGGGGGAAAACACCCAAAATTAGCCTCCAGGTGGAGTACCTTGAAGCAAACATATACCTGCCAACTTTTTCTGAGATATAAGCATGAGATTTTTAGCCTGAGAGAGCTGGGATTTTTGAAGATGACATGATCATTTCCGAAGATTTCCAAAGGAGTCCAAAGTCTTCTGAAGAATTCCGAAGGCTTCCGAGGATGTCCAAAGTTTTCTGAAGTCTTAGGATGCCTATAAACGTGAGCTTGCTCCCAGTGCTTTTCACCTCCAAAAACAGAGATCATGAGGAAGGTACTTATTCATTTTTCACATGGTTTTCACTCCTTACATGGGTCTGAGTTAACATATCTTTGGAAATTGTGTCAAGCAAGATGGCAACAACTCACATTTTTCAATCAGGCGTGAGAAATTGGCCCATAAGCGTAAGCCGGTGTGGGATCGAAGTTTTCAACCCACAGGCGTGAGACTCATGCCTAAGGCGTGAGAGTTGGCAGGTATACAAACACATAAACAAAGTGGGTATATCCCTTCATGTTGTACATTCAGTATCAGGGTATGAAAGCAGTTTTCACAATTTTCCAACAAGGTAACCACATACACTTACAAAGTTAATAACAACAAATATATACTCAACATAGTCATCTGAGTTGTGGATCACAATGTTTTAATGCATGCTACAAGTCTTCATCAGGCAATGAGGTTTACTGCTTTTGCACCAGCTATAAAATGTGATGCTCTGCTATTTGTTTGGTTGGTTTTCAACATCCTTGCTGTTTCACTAGTGTTCTGCTGTTGTTCAGCCCTCCTGCTAGTGTGTCTTGATCATGTGCATCAATACCTGAACAATTTCTATTTGACCATCCCTGTTGATGTTGTTGGGGCTAGGTTGAAGTACATGTATTCAAGATTCATCTCTTAGATCCTGCATGTATACCAGTGAAGATTACTATCAATAAACTACACTTTATTCTGAAGCAGGTGGTGTCTGGCGCTCAGGGCACGCTCTGTAATGGCAGAGCTCTAATACGGGCACGAAAACAGAGGTGTACAACAGCAGACTGCCCAAGGAACATCCAAATGATACAAGGATCAAACAGTGGGTTCAATTCAGTGAAAAATCCTGTGAATTTGTAGCGATTGTTAAGTTTAGGGTCTATTTATGTTGACTCCTTTGTTTTCTTTGTTTTAATACATCACTGGTGAGTGTTACAGGTTCTTACACCCAGGAAGAGCCCAAAAAGTGCTAGCTGTTAAAAACCAACCAATCACAGTGGAGCATCATGCTTCAAAGGTGACGCCTGATCAGTCAACCTTGTTGCCAGATGAAGACTAGAAGTGAGTAGTCACAATATCACAATCTACATTACAAGTGACCAAATATTGAGGCAAATGATACACTTATTATTGAGCTTCAGAGGGTTGCACTCTGAAAGGGCCTGAGTACCAAAGGCAACTAACTTTTGCCTTCAGGCAACTGGGAAAAAACTTGGAACTTTTTTCATATTCAGCTTAAGTGCTGGATACCCAGGATTCCATGGTTAGGTGGTACCTTTGGGCACCTCATACTTTTTCTTAGATTACAGCCTTACTACACCAAGATGAAAATCCATCACCTTTTTTTGACAGTTACATAATTAGTTGTTTCAACAAAGAATGATAGACATGCTAATTTAGAAACAAAAGATGGAATCCCAAAGGAAGTTTTTAGACGGAGTTAACATGTAAATTTAACAAAAGCATCCTATTCAAAATGCCAAATTGGGTTAAAAGTTCAGAATGATTAAGTTGATACATGTCAGTAAAATTATAAACACTAATGCCAAGAAACAAAGTCAATCAGTTTAAAAGGTTAAACATCAGCTGTAGATAGTAACAACTGCAATGATAAACGAGTTCAAAATCCATATCTTTCTGCTGATGTGAGCATTTTTTGATCAGGTTGATACAAAGATAAATGAACAGCTGCAAACATACACTATCCAGCAGTGACAGTGTAATTGAAGTTTTGCCAATAAGAAGGACTAAAAGATTCTTCAAGAACAATCGGCTTCAACGGTATCACCTTATCTTACAAACCCCGCTGGAGTGATCTTTATCACGGTATAGTCAAGCTGTGATCACGAACGTACAGATGTAACCAAGAAACAAAGACACGCGAGCGACTAGGCCTCTTCGAGAAGAACTGATCACAAGTCGTACAGTATTTCGAACAACATAGTTCTCGCGAGGATCTTTTTTACCTAAAAGTAAGTGCACTGTTTGGGAAGCACAGGACAAGTTTACTTAATAAACAAATGACTCCTTACCTAATCTGATGAGAAACAACAATATAATGATGCCAGGAAGATAGGAGACTTTGAAGTCTTGCATAACGTCTTTTGTCGGTTTTACCTGCGGAAGGCAAAAAAATCTTCGTGTTAATCTTTGCACTTACGCATTATACAAATCCGCAGATATTCAAACAAACCCTAAACACATTAGCAATTTTACCACTTCCTTTCTCCTCGGTAACAATATGAAAGTGCAAGCATAGGGGATAGCAACGACTGCTGATGAGAGCGCGAAGAAATGTCCAGGTTCATGTCATACAGTTCCGACTCCAACTTTATCATTAAAGGATATAGAAGCAAGATGTGGATTCATCGAGCTTAAATTTCTTGAAACTTGAACCAAATAACCTCTTAACCTGATGTTCCAACATTTTGCGACGCGACAAACAATAACTGAAGTTGCGTGATGAATAAATTGTTTATTTGTAAAATCCAAACATCTGTTAACTGAACTCAATAAAAGTGTGTACATTATTTGACATCATCAACGTACGAAAATTTGCATATAAATTACGGACAATGCATTTGTCTTACAGTAGACAGAAAAAAACGACATGGGCTCCAAAAAACAAATACTTTATCGTCAAACATTAAGAAAGCTAGCTGACCATAAAGGCAGTATGTACTAACGATTTCGCTAGGGGGTAAATTTCATGATCTAAAACACGCAATTCTTTTACTAAGGGTCGGGTTGCTTAGAATTATCGCAAGGCGAGACAGAGCAAGACAAAACATTCAACACAAGTGTGGCGAAAACGACGTCTGAACCAACAGATTTCGTTCTAGTGACCCAAATTAGTCAAAATTCAATGCAACACTTCAATCAGCAATAGCTGAGTTTGAAAGTACGCGTCGTGATACGTTCATATTTACATGCTGAACAGACAAAGACCCACTGCATATATAATGTAGTAGATACACAACAATGGCCGATCCGAGTCGCTTTGTGATAAAGAACGATTTGTCACTTTGACCCGGGTTTCAGATACTTGCCTGTGCCGATCTTGGCCTTTATATCTCTGAAAAAAGTCTCAAAAGTCTGAGATTTGCTGAAGAAACAACTTTTCGCCACACAAGGCCATTTCCAATAACAATTATATGGCGGTCGGTCCCCTTCTTGCTAGCGCGGCTTTAAAAAGTTGACAAACAACGACTTGCTCTTAAGCTGAAAATCGTCAAAAACTAATGTTTCAGTAAGATATTATTACCTTAACAGTGGCTGTCGAATTCAACGGTTATGTAGTGGTGATTCCGGCATTGTCTTTGCGGTACAATTGCAAACACACTCAGTACCTGGCATGCAGCTGCTGGCTTCGACTAGATTGACGTAAATCAAATGATATGATTCGATTACGTTTGATTGGCAGCGTGCAGTGACAAAGTTGGGTGTGTGACAAGAAAAAAAGGGTGCTCTCGCTTGATGTACTTATGACAAAATCACGTCAACGTTATTTTGAATCTCATCTGACAGCTTTGCGTGAGTTCTATGTTCGTTTGTGGTGTCTTCAAATGGAAAAACTAATTCAAACACTGTAAATACTGTCTACTTTCTTCATACATGGAGCATAGGGAAATCTAAACCATACATCTGAGTTCTTTATCGTTGCCAGCGACTAGTTTAATTTGTGCACGTAGCATCAAAACGTTGAAATGTTTTCCCATCCGTTTAACGATTGGGATCGGAAAATGCGGATTACCGCGGGGAAAATTTGACCTGCAAATAGATTTACAGATAGAACTGAGCCACTACAAGAATGTTCTTTGTGATACAGCAAACGAGGGCTCGCTAGATAGCGATCAAGAGAATGAAACATAAGCCAGAATTTCTTGTTTGGTGTCTTCTTTCGATTCTCTATTCCGTGGAAGTTGAACCAAGAGAGAGAAACGAGTCTCGGTGCCGTGTCATCTTATTATTTCCAAGCTGAGTAGGGACTCCGGCGTACCGCGTTTTGGTCTTGAATTCCTTCCCAATATAGAAAAGAACATGTCATGGTTCGGATTCATCGGTGCGGTAAAAGATGTAAGGTGACTCTTAGATAAAATTAGATTCCACGTCGCTCAGGATTTTCACGTTTTATCGCGACTGTCTTTTTCTCAAGATCTTTTATTGCAGACATCAGGGGCCCCAGGGCTACATCAGGTGTTATGTTCTCTTCCGATGAAAGCTTCAAAAACTGGCATGGATTTTGTCCGTTCTCAGTTTTTATCTGAGTTCACTGAGTAGAGAGGCCAGGAATTCGGCCTTCCTTAGTTAGATATAAAGGTTAAACTATTAAAAAAATGAAGTTAAGGTTGATTTTTTCTTGATTGGTTTCAGTACTAAAGAGTCGTTTAATAGGAAAAAACACATGAACCCAAATAATATTCTATGGTCGTAGCAGGACTTTCCTCGAGTTTCCTCAAGTTTCGTTTTTTATGTGTTAAGCCAATTTTCATTAAATGGTGTGATTTTTATGAAGTGAAACAGCACTTAAACATCACTTTAGTATAGTGCAAATTGAAACTCTCCAGAAAGGCGGGTAAAATAAAGAAGATAACATGAAACAGATAGCACGCAAAGCGCTGAAAGAAACCGATACGAAATGGAAATTATACAGCTCTATGTTTACTTCGAAAACTAAAGCGACAGGAGGGAAGAAGAAAAACTCCATTTCTTGAATTATTTCAGCGGGAGAACAGCTCACTCTCTGCTTAGGGATTTACGTAGAAGTTTCAAGTGAGCGAATTCTAATGCGAAAGTAATTCTAGGATTCACGCTGAGCGGTGTTATCTCCAAGTGACTTGCAGTGAACCCGTCTTCAAGGGTCAATGCTATCATATTTGTCCATGGACGCTACACCACAGGAATTAATTAGTTTCTCTAGCGATAATTTTTATCTTTCTGTTTGCCAAGCTGGTATGAGGTCAGGCCATGTGCCAAATTGATTTAGAATTTGATCAGGATGACGCAACCACAGGGTGCACTGATGAGTTGGAGAGGAAGGAAATTTCCGCGAAATCCATTTCTACACTGAACCTACATGATATGTAGCCTGCGCAGCAGCCGTTTCCTTTCCTTTTCCAGGCGGAGATCGAACAAGCGAGCGAAAAAGCGGACTAGCAATGGAGCACGAATGGGGTGAGCAAAAAATTGGGGAGAAGTAGGGAGAGGCCTGCTTCTTATTTTTCCCACTCCCTCCCAGTTTCGTTCCCTTCGCGAAAGTTTTTGGAACGCCTGCTACGAAGGCTACAATGAACCTAGTCCTGTGACACTTTTTCACTGACTTCACTAGAAATTACCCAAGCTGAGAAGTACGTATAACTCCGGTTTCAACCAGTTTGTTGTTGATCAGCATACGACCAAACTTGGCATTGTCAGGAAAAGACGCTTTTCCCTGCAACCTTTGATTTTCCTTTCTTCCGCGTACGGAGAACGTTCTCGATGCCAAAGAATTTCACTATTTATGGACTTGAGAACTTTGACACTTCCTGCTTTGATCAAAACGGAAAAGAAAGAAGAGATCACAATTTGTCCTTCCTTTGGGATTGGAGCATGTTGGAGGAGTTCATTTTTTATAGTTACGTGGGCGTATTTAGCGGACGCTTTTAATATACCCAAATAACTCTATACATGTAATCATAAATCGCTAAAAATATATATCTCTCGCTTGGTTTGTTGAATTTTCAACCTTGAATAAGTTTGTAATGTGCGCGGAAACATATCAAGTCTCCCTTAAAATAACAAAGGAAATATCCCTCAAAACAATTGTATTGTATTTTACATAGCCTTACCTGAATTTTTAGTTTCGAAGGGTTTTTTTTTCCGACGGTTGTATGAAACGGTCTGAACTTGGATGGGACAATAAGGTCAGGAAAAACGCAATTTTTAAACTGAACTCCGTCAATGTGCCTGGATCAGGATGTGTGGAAATCTTTCCTCCAATCGTAAACAGTAACTTTATCGTTCTTTCAATGCTCCTCTTAATGTAACGGATAAACGTCCGAATATTGGATACTTCCTGTTGCTTCTGTCAACAGGGGGTCTAGTTTCATTTTCGCGTACATCTGCTTCTATTTTTCCTTTTAAAGATTTGCCAAAATCTTGAACGGGAATAGGCTTGCCGATTTACGATCGCTGACCTTACATTTTTAACGATATCGGTATTTGAAAAAGAGGGAAGCTACTTTTGTGTAGGCAGCGCTTGTCGCGCATGTGGCCGGCACAGTTGTCATCTTGAAGTGTTCGACTATGTCATTTCCTTCTCGATAAGGCGACATAAACGAGATTGCGGACGCTCTACTTTCTCAGATCAGCCCGCAAAATACTTTACTGATCGGAAAGGTCGGTTACCTTCTTCCATTTCCGTCATGCACACCAAGCTGATAAGGAAACCTTTTTCCCATGCTAATGGCTAAAATATGTGAAACATTACACAAACTGCCGACTCGACAAAATGTTGAGTGAACGATATCGTCTCTGTTTAGAGATTTGCCAATAACATCTGAGTATTAGCCTCCATGTTATATCACTTTCCTTTCGTTTAATTTTCTCGTACTAAATAATAGCAGAATCAAGAAGTACAGTCGACTCCCGATAACTCGAACCTTCAGGGGAAATAGAAAAAGGTTCGAGTTATCGACTTCGAGTTAGCGAGGGTTCGAGTTATCGGGAGTCAACAGTGTAAATCAAATTCCGAGTTCCTACGAGCCAGCAGAATCCGGCCTGCGGATTTTTTGATACCAGTAGTCCGTGTATATGCAGCTGACTCGAACCCTCACTAACTCAAACCTCCCGCTAACACGAAGTAATTTTCATTTCCTTTCAGGCCATTTTCCATTATAATTTTACCCTCGATAATTCGAACTTCGATAAGCCGAATCTTTTTCTATTTTCGTCCCTGAAGGCTCGAGTTTATATCGGCAGTCGACTGTATTTCAATTCTTCAGCATGTATGTATGTCGTTCTGAATGTTAAGGTG
>CM042753.1:3496901-3514304 GCA_022496165.2 Catalaphyllia jardinei | reverse complement strand
ATAGAAGGTTGTCCCGGAAGCCTCGGAGCCACGATGGAATATTGATATTTATAATCCCTCAAATATTTAGCTTGCACGCGATTGGTCTAAACATATCACGTGAGCGAAAATATCCGAGATTAGAATATACCACACAAGTGAATAGTACTTTTTGCGCCCGCTGATTGGCTAGCTTGGAGGTGATTAGCCAAGTACTATTCACCTCCGAGCAGCCGAAGAAAAACAAAATGGCTTTTGTCGGTATATTGTCACAAATAAAGTTACTCTTTGGGCGGCTAGTTATTCATACTAAAACAATTATTCACCTCAGTGTCGGTGAAAGTGGTGGATATTTACCACCACTTCGGTAAATAATAGTTAAATATTTCCCAATATTACAAAAAAACATGTAAAAACCGCGCGTTTTGCGACAAAGATTTGAAGGATAATGAACACAATAGCCCCCATTTGGCGCGAAAACGTGCTCGTATATTTGTCCTTGGACATTATCTGTTCCTCGGAGCTTACAGTTTCGCTTCTCTCAACAGAGACGCATAGTAAAAAAATCTTTTTCTATTTTACTTTGGAATTTCTCATTTATTTGGATCCCTTCAATGTTCCCGTTGGTGGTAAAACTTACCCCTGCTGAATATGCCATGAATGCATGCAGTTCCAAATAGAAATACCAAAAATTAGCTGTTGTGGTTCACGTTCTCCAGACAACGTGGAATTAGGTAATTTACGTTGTTGTTTTGCAGAGGAACGGCAAAGAAATGAACCAAGAATTATAACGCCCGATCAGATTGATGGTGTAGCCATGGGTTCACCTTTAGGCCCCGTTTTGGCTAACATTTTTATGGTTGATGAAGAGCAGATTCTGTCCTTCATTTTGGTTCAGATATGTAGATGACACCTTCACCATGTTTGACAGCAAAGACAATGCTAATGAGTTTTAAAGTTTTCTAAATAGTCGACACGATAGCATCAAGTTTACTGTTTACCGGAAGACATTCACGGGCCTTTATACCCCCGGGTTTATACCAAGTGGGATTCACTCACACCTCGCAAGTACAAAATCGACCTCATCCGCACTCTCGCCTATCGATGCTTCCGAATTTGTTCCTCGCCATCTTTATTACAGGCTGCTATTAAAGATCTGAGAAAGCTCCTGTTGCAAAATGGTTACGCTCAAGGTGTTATCACGTTCAACATTAACGATGTATTGAACAAAAATAAAACAAATCAAATAACCCTGTCCAAGCTACAGTCCCCAAAAAAGATATCTTAATCATGTTACCCTACTTGGGTCTTCACACTAACCAAGTCACGAAACGTCTGAAATCCTGCGTAAACAAATTCTACTCTTTCGTCAATCTCAAGATCATATTCCAAAACACACGCCGCATCAAATCCTTTTTTCCATACAAAGATCGCTTGAACCGATCTCAGAGGTCCAAGGTCATCTATAAAGCTGGTTGCTGGAACTGTGGCGAAATCTACATTGGCAAGACAAAACGAAGACTCCATGACAGAAAAACAGAACATTTCAAGGCCCTCGCGAAAAGTGACCATTCATCAGCCATTGCTGATCATGTAAAATGCACTGGTCACACGACATGGGATCATTTTGACATTTTAGCGCCCGGAAAAACTGACTTGCACTGCAAAATTAAAGAGACTTTGTTCATTCAAGAGCTAAAGCCTTCCCTTAATGTCAATATCAGTAGTGGGAAGTTGCTGCTGTTTTAGCTGTTACTCCTCATTATGTCCAGACATGTACTGCTGCAGATCATTTTTCTCATTCTAGTTTCCAGACCTCTATTGTTTTTTCATATATATATATAGTAGTTTTCAAAAATTGTAACCGTCACTTTTGAAAATGTATGTTGACTAGCATACGAAACGTTAAGTTCTTTATAAAAATGCGTTGGAATACAATGTTTATCACCGCTGTTTGTATTATGTTCTTAATCAAGCTCCGATGGCCTAAGATCATAAGAGCAAGAATTTATAACGCACGTACACAGCTGTTGTTTTGTTCAGTAACCCTTTTCTTTGGTGATGTTCTCGGAGCCGTCACTGTCTTCATCGAACGTGGCCTATTGAGTTAACGTTCAGTCTGTCTCAGGCCTCTCTCAAGGACACGAGTACCTCCTCCCAGTATTTTTGGTAAGAAAATGACGCAATGGATGATGGGAAGAAGGCACAGGCATCTCCCAACAGCTCGACAGGGCTTCTGTGCTTCCCATCATCCCTCGGTCATAATTATTTTCTCAAGAGACAGCTGAGGAGGAGGGAGCTGGAATTGGTTAAAACGTTCTGAATGGGTCATAACATGGATCATAGGAATTGACCGACGTTTTGTTCATACCAAGAACTGTGTAAAAGAAAGTGACTGTACGAACAAGGTGTTTACATAAAACGTAGTGACCTGTGTCCCGGTCTCACCATACTAAGAATTTTTGACGTTTACCAGTAGATGGATAGGTGGTTTTTCAGTCGATTTTACATATTCCCTAAACCTAATGTACTGTTTTTCCTTCAGTTAAAACGTTTTTGGCACCTTTCAGATAGCAGCCGCGTGAAGAGGAGTTAATTAACACATAGCGACACACGCTAATGAGAGCGAAGATAGTCACCGAGTCACAAGCACTTTTGCTTGCTTTTGACTTTGTACATTTACCTTACTGTCTAATTAATACCCTGTTTTCTTAAAACAACTCTAGCGTTCCAGGTCCCAGCGTTCAGGAAGTTCGGGCGCCGAGATGAAAAGCCAAGGATGACATGTGACAACACTATCCTGAAGGGGAGGGGGTACTCCCAGTAAAACTGTTGGGGATGTGCGGCCCGCTTCTCAAATGGCACACACGGGGGGCGTAGTCCCTGCAACAAGTCGCGGGGACAACTCCCGTAGTGTGAACATGTTTGCTTCAAAATCTAGTCGCAGGCACGAATTCAAACCACTTTGAATTTTTGGGTCCCTGCGACTTTTCCTCAAAACACTTCGTATGAACAGTTCGTGGGACAAGTCCCTGCGACCAGTCCCTTCGTGTAAACTCTTCAGGGGACCAGTTGCAGGGACTAGTCGCAGGAAATAGTCCCCTCGTGTGTGCCGACCGATCAAGATCTTCAATTTTCCCATACCCTATTTATGACTTAACCAGCAATTCGATCTCTGTCTTTAACTGCCTAACAATTAGTTCCTGTGTTCCGAGCGAAGTAAAAGGCATTTTGAAGGGTTTTTGTTGATGGTCTTATCTAAAATGACGAAAAAGTAGCTTCCGCCAAAAAACATACCCAATTCGAGACTAGATTGCTAAAACCATGCCCTTTTTTGAGACCAAAATGGCTAAATTCAGTAACCTATTTCTGACCAAAACAGCAAAAAAAACAACAATGTCCTTTGGGGACGGAGTATCCCTTTCCCCTGTAGGGTATAGACACAAGACACTATGATCACAATCAGTCTCTTGGCAGACAAGTATTTGGCGAATAACTATTTCTAATAATACTAGCATGGATAATGTTACGAAAAATAGTTGCGTGACTAGGAAGATTCGGGGATAAGCTAATTTCGTCTCAAATCTTCTTGCATATTTAATTAGTATCGCATCACCGTGATTCAGCAATTCTTTTTAGTTGTTTGCGTATGTTGCTGTAAATAGTTTAATATCGTAATGATACTTTATTTAGTAGAGCCAGAAAGTTCTAGAATCTTATACTGTAAAGTATATAAGCGAATCGGTGTAGTTCTTAGATGTTTTTTTCCCCAGGAGTATTTAGAGAGAATTATATCGCGAGTCAGTAGTGTTCACTGAAGTGTGACGAAGGTTGCGTGTGAAGCGTCGACAGAGGTCGTGTTTGTTAAAGTGTAACAGAGAGGTTACGTGGATATCTGGCATAGGCTGTGTTTATACAAGAGTGCCGGAGGTCGAAGTTCAACTGGCAAGCCTAGCGTTTGCTTGTTGTGAAGTTTTGTGTAGAATTACTACGTTCGTGTGGAATAAATAACGTTGTTGCTGTTCCGACATTCCTGCGTTCTGTTTAGACTGCAAACTACCTGCCACTTCAAACATCGAACTCGTAACAGATGGTTAAGAGAAAGCAATGGAATGAAATTTTAACAGGGAAAAATTCGGCAAAGCCGACTTACCGATACAACGTGTACTGAAATGTAGTGTAGGTCTGGCTTTAGGTCAAATATTCCTTTGCTATCGAGTTAGGGTGACGAGTTATATCGATATGGATGAACAAAGTGAGTGGAATCTAAGAGTCAAGAATAAAAGCACTGGAAGAGAAAGCCGCGATCGCTTTGGCTCTGACAGCGGGGCTGACTACTACAAAAGGAAAGAAAAGCGACCAAAGGTAAAGGTGATGGACTTCACAGAGAGTCAAAAGTATCTTGCACAATATAAATTCATCACATTTGTCATTAAAATTAAAACCGACGAGTAAAAATATGTACTGTATCACACGTTCCCGTAATTAAAAATATTGACATCATCACAATGTTTTACCTGAAAAGTACTTCCTCAGTCACTAGTGATAATCAGGTTATTTCATGCCCAAAAGTACCATATCATGGCTCGACATAACATCGGCGAGTATATTCTCGTTCAGGTTCACCGTATGGCATCTTGTGTTGTCGATTGTGTGTTTTGTAATTTATAATCTCCAATGTTTTCACACGTGGATGCTTTGAAATCAAATTGAACGGGTGACTGGTAATGTGTACAAGTTCCCTATATGTTTTGTTTTTCTCCCAGTGAAAAAATTAAACTCTCAGCCATGAATTATATATTTGGAAAGTATAGTACTTTGTTGTTATGGTCTCCATTCTACTGTTTCAGTTTGAGGGCTCGAGAGTGCCATGTAGGAATCAGGAAAGGTTTCAAAAATATTCCTCTACTCTGTTTCTACTCTTAAGTGTTGGACACTATCCCTGTTTAGGCTGGAGAATGTTATAATAAAGGTCCAAGGAGTTGGGATTAGCGAGCGCTCCTCTGTTTTTGATATGCTCTCCTGCAAGTATCCGTTTAACAGCTACTTCCACTTTCTTTCCGCTTGCTGTGTAAGGGATCTCTTTTGTTTCAAGCATTATCTCTGGTACGTGTCGCGCTGACAGTCGCTGACGGATTGTAGTTCTTATTCGAGCCAGTAACTCCTCGTTGAAACTAAAAAGTACAAAAATGAACAAGTTTTTTTAAAAAAAATATTAACGAATCACTAATGTTATGAGTGAAATGTTTTCGTCGAAGGCAGGTGAGTTACATGTAATATACCACCGTTCAGCATTTGACAATAAAACATTTGCAACTAAAACTTTTAAAGTAACTCACGAAAAGACCACCGGCTGTCTTTATGTGAGACAATAGGCAGTTTAATAAGCTACTACGACAACGCCAAAGGCAACGTCGATTAAAAAATAAATTTACATTTTACCCATGCACGAATCTCGGGATACTCTTAAGTCATTTACTTTGTTTATTACTGTCAAAGCTATCACGAAACTGAATCTGGGACACTGCAATAAATTTGAAATAGAATTTTAAAAAATTAGCCGTCGTAGTTCACGTTCATTTCGCGTTGTTGTTTTTTACTAGGCGTCCGCGCCGTCGAACTACCACCAGCATAATGGAAGTCGTAAATTGCGTCTGGGTGTTCTTAGTATATACAGTAACTAGTATTGTTACAAAGTTACCAAGTTTATTCACCTTTGTAGAGATTTAAGCAAGATAGTAAATAGGTCACTGCTTGTAATCTGGTTGGTTTAATAACTGATAATACCCTCTTTTCTCTTCATTAGATTCTTAATTGCGTCTAAAATGTTTGAAACATTTTAGAAAGGAAATCATCGTACCTTCTTTGTATGAAGACCACGAGGTTGGCTGTACAAAACTTAGTTTAGTCATTTCTTGTGTTTAAGGACTCCTTTGACAAGACCACGCCGTTAACACGCCGTCCGGACCAAATTATGGTGTCCCGTTGTGACTCATATTACATTGTACTAGGATTCCACTATCTCCTCTTTACCCATCACTTATCTTCTTTTCATTTCAGTGGGTAGATGTTTCCTTACCTAAATCCGTTACTCATTTTCAGGAACAGTACAACCCGCTCTCCATCATCGGTTTGCTGACCAACACACAAGCTGTCTTCCACATCGTTGAAATTCTCCACTGCAACAGTTCAGTTAGAAAGCAGTTAGAGATACAGTATCTACTGATCAGGAAATTTAGGAAAAAAGTCACGAAATATTTAGAGAAAACTTTGAAGCCTAGTGTTGAAAAATTTCTTACTTATTGTCATTTATTTCCATAAACCACACAAAAGATAAGGGAAAAAATAAAATAACGTAATACACTAGAAATTTATAATAACTTAAAGACGATAACTTAACAATTTTAAAGTGGTAATGGTAAGGAAGCCTATATAGAAGCCGGGGGCTTATGAACTATAGGGTCCTGACAATATAGGGTACATCATACAAATTATTGGGACAGCATGTAATATTAAAATGTATTATTTAAAAAACAAACAAACAAACAAAACAAGAAAAGAAGAGTGAAGGAGAAGTATGTAGCTCAGAAAGAGTATATATCAGTAATAGTAACATTTCAAACTAGCTTAAACTGACCTATGTTATAAATTTCCGCACTCCCGAATCTGACACCAGCTGGGTTAAGAGTTCCATCACTGTGTTAAAACAAAAGATACAAAATTCACACACTCATTTAGTTTGATAACACAAGACGACCAATAGAATTAATGGCGGGATTTGTTTGGGGATTTCCGCCACTTTGTCGTTGGTTTCGGTAACATTGCTCAGGAGACTTAGGCCCGGTTCAGACGCCGGTGTTCACATGAGCCGAATTGAGTGCACATGAGAAAAATTCTTTGTTCTCCCTCATAAGCATTCGATTCGGCGCATGTGAAGAACGGCGTCTGAAACGGGCCTTACAAGTAGATGAATAAGTGACAGTTCTCCATAACATTAAAGGTAATGTTTGTATTTCAGTTACATTTCAGATTTGGCTTGTTGTCAGTCGCCATCATTTCCCGACTCCAGCCGGCCTTGAATACATTATGTTGTCGTTGAACAACTCTCCGCCAAACGCTTTACTACATGACGTTACCTTCTTCCCAACATGAGAATTCCTCCAGTGGAAGAGCTGATTGAGCAGAAGTCTCCGTGAGTCCATACATCTGCGACAATATATGATAGAATGAGATCAGTAACCTTTCGGATTTAGAGTAATCTTGTTCAATTCATGATTTGTTTTTCTTCTCGTCACCTAGGTTTTCCACTAGCTGTTATAAAGCTAAAACTAAACACAATCAATTAATCGGTTCTCTAATACAACAATCAGCTCTTTTCATAAACGCCTTTCTTGACGCCCCCATTTTAACCACAAATTTCCCTTTTGGTGACGATGCCGAAGGTGAAACAAGTGAATGTTCTACTGACTTTCCCAGTTTAGTATGCTTGCTTTAGGTTTTACGTTTTCTCGAGGAGCGTGCTTTAGGCAACCTAAGGAATTGTCTTTGCTATCGTTTATGTACCGTACACAATCAAACCCAGTCGTAATTTTGCCCTTCACGCGATAATCAGTCCTGTGCTTGCCGCCAATGATCGGTTTGTGGGGTATTACTTAGGTGATTGAATCTAGGTGCAGGATTACTTGGTAGAAAACAGTTTTATCCTCTCTAGGAGTAAATGCTTCATCGCTCACCTGCAAACTTGTTGAAGTAGGCTTTTTTGTATTTGAGTCCTTGTGGGTCATTCCAAAAGTAGATCGGCATACAAGGAAAAGGCTTTGTACAGACTAACTCACCACTCTGATCATATACTGCTTTACCTGAAACATCACACACAACATTAAAATGACACACACAGGTACACTACATTGTCCTCGATTAATCACCCTGTTTAATATCTCACAACAAAATTACCGTCCCACTTGACAGTGCGAGAGACGAAAGCCTCTGTGTTGTTGTACTCTTAATGGCTTAATTTTTGGGAACCAAGGCAGCGATTGCTCAAAAGCTTAATTTGAATTCCAAATTGGTGCTATAATCATGGAGCAGCTTAGTCCTTCGTCAAATAACTGAAATCGAAAACCCACCCAAGGGATTTAGCATGACTCAAATAATGTAGGTTTGGAAAGACTCTAAAAGCACTTTATAATAATTATGACATCTAAATTATTTGTTTATTTATTTACTTTCTAGGAGATACTAACTAGTTCTACTCTAAATCCGAGTTTAAATAAAGTTGTATATGAATGAAAGAGTGCAAGGTCCATCTTAGTGGTGTTACGGTTTTTGGCGAGCTACCAACTACCGCTATGTGACCCTCTGTGTTTCTCTTTTTTTTTGGACACCTGGATGAACGAGATAGTTCAGTGATTGATTATAAGCTGCGAAACACTTTGCTGCCATTCATTAACTGAAATAAAGCTGTTATCGCCGATAAAACGCACCATTTGATTATGTCGATATTGACAGGTTGGTCGCGTGACGGTGGCCAACTTTCCTTCTCGGTCAAGTTTATATTACGTAATGTTTGTGCGTGTGGTCGCATAAGTTCGCTTATTTCCGTTGGTGGGCGGAAATTCTCGTTAATGGCCACTTGACGAGCCACACGTTTTAATTTGGGGGATTATCTAGGCAAGTGTTGTGATACTAATGTTAATCATGTGAAAACCACGTAAACTAAAAAACCAGCAGAGCTCAAAACAATATTTTCTAATCTGGGAACTTAACAGCACAGTAACAAAGACACATTTTAAAAACATTCCCTGGTCTTCAACTGTGCCAATGTCAAATGTTCAGATTGAATAACACCACAAGGTTATTCACTTTATAGACCTAAGTAATGCCCGCCTTTAATCGAGAAAAATTGAAGAATTCGTAAAACACACCAAGTTTGAACCTTCTTCCTTCTGCCTGAACTGAGATACGGGTCAACTTTGCGGGGAAACATTAAGTCAAAATGAGAGGATTATAAAAACCACATTACCTTCCTTATTCCAGCTCTCCACAGCCATTCCAAGGTTGCGTGTTTGGATTTCACCGCAGTATACTGGCACAGTTGGATTCTGACCAGCAAAACATGATATGATGTCGGTGCCTCCTGAACAGAGCAGAAAGTTAGAATACGTCCATGAGTTATTCATGGTGGAACACGAGAACACAACTCTTCTATCCCTCGTCAATATAACTTGTACGAGCAGCAACCAATGGTAGTAAAAATTACGGCTGCGTGAAAATCATGCAATAAACAAAGGGGGGGTCACATATAAAAAAACTGGGCTGCTCATTGGTAATTTTGAAAAGAAACCCTAGGGGATACCAAGATCCTGTTTTATCGGCATTGCTTTAAGTTTTTTCTCCCTTAAGAGATACCAATTTTTACGTAACACATCACCTCCCGTCATATCTTTTCGGCTCTATACCCTAAAGGTAAGGTAGGTAAGTTCTGCATACGGGCCAAGTGGCCCATCATAGTCTAAAGATATCCCAAAAGCTGCTTCCTGCCGTGGACTGAAATTGGCTCCGTGTACGGACATGACATGATTTTGGTTAACTACAGCCAAGGTGAGTGTGCTGCGAAAATCATGACTGCAAAATCCCTAAGAGAAACTCACCCGAGATGGATCCCAGAAGGACATCCTCCTTGATACTGCTGTAAACATAGTCAAAACTAGCTGGTTTCAGAGGAGAGCCCGTCGACAAAACCGTGTGTAGGGTTGACAGGTTATGTGTCTTAACTGGAATTGACCAAGACAAAAGTCAGCATGCCACTGCCTGTTTATTACCCCTCCGGGTGCCTCAGAAATCACTTTTCCCAAATAAAAATAAAATTTCACTGACCAAATAAATAAAAAATGTCTGACATAGTAGTAACTTCTAGCCTCGCCTTGCACACACATCCTTTCCACCCACTAGTAAGACTAAATAAATGCATTTTCAGCAAATTTTACTTCTTCATTAAGGAAGCCCCATTAAAATGTTTCTTCCAGCTATCAATGGTGTAAAATCAGTCATGCAGAAGTATTTTGCTCTTCTCTTTCTGACTTTTTTCCAAACAATTTTTCCCTAACTTAAAATAATATTCCCCAACCTTTCCCTGATCTTGAAGAGTTTTTTTTCTCCTGACCATTTCCTGAGGATCTTTCCTGATCTCATGAACACTTATGACACTTGGCTGCACTTCCCTGTCTTCAAGAGCTGACAACCATTTGGCACCAGTACCAAGAATGGTTATTCTGCAGTGCTGATCTTGAAGGGGTTTTCTTATCCTAACCATTTCCTGACCTGTGGCAACCTTTACCATATTTATATGTGAATTATCGGGACGCCACGAAGCTCTTCGGAACGTCTCACAGGATTGGTTTAGTCCTAAAACAATAGAGCTTCGTGCCAACAATATCCAATGAAATTAGAGGTTCTAGACAGCTTCGTGACAACAGGAATTATCTCATGAAGACTAATGACACTTACTTGGCTGCACTTCCCTGTCTTCAAGAGCTGACAACCATTTGGCACCAGTACCAAGAATGGTTATTCTACAGTGCAAGAGGAAAAATAATCCTGGAGATTTAAAATCTTTAATTGACCAACATGTTCAACCAACACTGCATCGGTTCAGGGAGCAGAAATCCAAGAAAATAGGAAAAATAACATTGTGCTGTACAAAACAAATCACAAAGCGGAAGGAAGAGAATTTAAGGAACTGGCAAGAACTGCTAGACCGCTAGATCTGGAGTTGAACTCACTAACCATGATACCATTGCACCTCCACAATACCATAATTTTATAATTATTTCTATAAACCTCACCCTATTTGGTCAACTAAGTCCCATATGGCATTAGGTGTAGGAATGAATGGTGAACCATCATACAGCACCAAGGAGGCTCCAACAGCCAGTGCTGACACTAACCAGTTCCACATCATCCAGCCTGTCTACAGAGATGACATACACAAATTACAATCGCTCACACAGAAGAGTTTTGAGTTGCATATAGATATTGAATAGGCAATAGACCACAAGTTTCAATCTATGATTTATAAGCTGATAAACCATGCAGGATGTTGGTAGGACACGGCAAGAATTTGTAAATCACGAGCGTCAGGCGAGTCATTTATGAATTCTTCGAGTGATCTACAAAAATCCCAAATGGTTTATCAGCCTCTAAACCATGGAAACATGTGGTCTATTACTGTTATATAATAATTTAGAAGAGGCACGATTTTCTATGAGTTTACTGGCACAATAAACCATAGCTGATTGACCGATCAGAGCGCGTGCATTGATTAGGTCATTATATAAACACTTTAAAATACAAAATTCTAGTTGCCAAAAATAAATGTTGACTGCAAGACATCAAAAATGCAAGCAATGGGGGGAGGGGGAGGGGGGAGAGGCATTGTGGATCTTCAATAATATTATCACTGGGAGGTTTAATATTGCTTTGGGAAGTCTAATCATGTTGTCAAATTTTGTAGTATAAAAGACAAGCATTACTTTCAAAAAATTTGTAGGTAAAATGCAATCATTTCAGGAGCATTTTAAACAAGTTTTGAATTTTATTTATAAAGTTTGTTTCTTGATTTATTGTCCCCAATTAGTTGGCACAGCAGTCCTGCCTAAGTACCATAATACTTAAATAAAGTAATTTCATTGCTTATGAATTAATTAAAATTAATTTATATATTTATTTATTTATTTATTTCAAATTTGATGTACAAAGATAAGCAGCTGAACACTGGAAACAAGGACTAAAATAATATTTTCCCCAAAATTTAGTAACTGAGAAACATATATGATTTTTAGTAGGTATTAATGAGTTATCTCTCACATTGAGTGGAATGTCTACTAGGTGATGTTCAATTCAAGAGTTGGTTGATGACTGAGGAGTCTGATTCCTGGACCACTAGATCATTAAGGACGGAGTCACAAACAGAGTCATAAGAAATGGAAACATTGTGATTTTTCTGACTCTGATTCCATTAAAAGTGCCACTATGACGAAAATCGAATCTTTTCTATTAAAGCCACTTTAAAGCATAAACAAGTAGACTGTATGAGAAGAAAAATACTATTTCCTTTTTTCAAATATCTCTTTTTGTTCCAGAGATATTCAAGTTTTTAAAATATGCAAATTAGCCAAGTGATGACATCATACACTCAACCAAATTTTGATCAAATACGATGAAAAAGGATATCTCAGCCAATTTGTATCAGAAATGTTTGATTTTTTGCAGTAAGATTCTACTAAATGTGTTCCACAACTTAAGTTGAACAGTTTTGTTACCATGGCAACATACTGGGTTCCAGACCTCCCCAATATTAAAGGCATTTCTGGCCACCTTGGGCGTCCGATTTTTCATATTTGCAAATGTTGCCTCATATACATAATCCAACAGGCATGTAAACATGTTAGCTTGAGTTTGTGGCCTTGTCAATGTGTTTTCCAGGTTGAAAATCACCTACATATTGAAATCAAGTGGGGAGACTGGAAAAGAGTGAGTTACCATGGGAACAAAATGTTTTATAGCTGTAGGTGTGATTTTTGTAGAACTATTAGCCTACCAAGTTTCAATGGTCAGCGCTGCGAATTGGCCAAGACAGCTCTATTTATATGCATGATGTTATTTTGGGTTGAGTATATGGCATCATCAGTCATCTCACTTGCATATTTTGCACATTTTTAAAACTTAAATATCTCCGGAACCAGTGCAGGTATTTTCAAACGGTAAACAGCGCTTTCATTCTTTCATATTATTCTTTGCGATCCACCTAAAATATCAAGAGGTAAAAATTTGGTCATAGTGGCACTTTAAGTTATGACTCCATTTACAACTCTGATTCTCGATTTCTCCTTGGTCATAAGCTCTAGCTGTTATGACTCAGAATACGGCTCTGACTCTGTCTCTAGTTAAAGCCTGCCTAGCTTTAGTGGCAACAAAACAAAACCCAAAAAAATATCAGTAGCACTGCTGGAGATGACAAATTTGTATATCCACAATGCAACATCCAGCACGATCCAAGTGCTAAGGCTAAAAAGAATGGCCTTGCTGCCACTTACTGTTGTATAATAAAAGATAATATCTTGTCTGGTCATGTTTCCATGAAGGACATGTTCCTTAAGATGCTGGATCAATGTTCCCTACAAATCCACAGCAAAAATGTATTTACTAATATTATTAAGATCAGATTTTTAGACCAAACAAGAACTCAAAAATAAAAAATACACAAAAAACTCAAACATTTAAGGGGCGAACAGCTATATAGCTTCAGATGAACACAATGTGCCTTCTGTATGCATTGCAATTCCTTGAATGCTTACAGCATATTGTAGATTCAAAGTTATGTATTGGAACTGGCAACTTGTAAGGTAAAACAAAATTTGAACCACAAGAGTACAATGGGATTCTGTGACCTGTGAGGGGTTTGTTTTAATATCTGCTGCGAAAAACCCAATTGGTTTTGACTCAAGACATGCAATGTGAGTGATGCCTTGGAGCCAAGGCTGGCATATAACTGCTGGAGCTTATCCTGGTTTCAATAGCAATATGAAGCATAGAAGCATAGAAGCATAGAAGCATAGAAGCTAGAAGTATTTCTACTTCCCCTGGAAGGGATGCTAGTCGCTCCCCCGCAATTTGTTAGGTTTCCCCAACAATTTGCCGGTACCCATTTATACACCTGGGTGGAGAGAGGCACTGTGAGAGTAAAGTGTCTTGCCCAAGAACAAAACACAATGTCCTAGGCCAGGGCTCGAACCCAGACCGCTCGCTCTGGAGTTAAGTGCACTAACCATGAGGCTACCCTGCCTTCCTGACATGCAATGAGTGGTTCAATTTACTGTCCATTATCTAATCAATGTTACAAAGTTGGAATATAATTTTTACCCTGAAAGATTACAACATTACAAGCAACTGTGCAAAGGCCAACTTGAGTCAAATCCAAGTTTACATCTTACATCTTGAGTACAAAGTCCACTTAAACAGTCTTTAAAAAATTATTCAGGCTTGTTTGGCCTTACTTTTCGTTGTTTTATTTGTGAATCAAAAGCTCCATTCTGTAGTTCCAGGAAATATCCATACCTCCCCCATGAAAAGAAATTTTTTCTAAGACCCCCTCACCCCTCTGGGAATTCCTATAAAGCTTCATATATTTCTTTAATTTTTTTTTGTCTTACAGAACTCCCACCAATTCCAATACCTTCAGTGGGGAGAGTATGTTTTTTTTCTGGAAAAAGTTTTATAATGTTAGTTCTTTTTTTTACTCACCCCGACAGAATGAACCATGCACTTGGGTGGTCCTGTTGTTCCTGAGGAGTACATGATGTACAGAGGGTGATTGAAAGGAATCTGTGCAAACTCAAGAACTGACTCTTCATCTGCAAACTTTGTGAACTCAGATAACAAAACACTAGGAGCAAATCAAAGAGAAAGGTAGTTAAATACAACTTAAATAGGCTAGGGATATTAGAAGAGCCAGATATCATTTGTGACTCAGAAATATATCTTGAATTGAGAGAGATACAGTGAGAGAATTGTGCCTGGTCACAAGTGAACCTGAGTCTCTAATCTGTACCCAGCCCAATGCATTAAGCATTGTACCCCACAACAAGAATTAATACCTAATTAAAGGCTCAAATCAGTCAGTAATAATGTTCAATTCATAGTTAACAGATCTTGGCTTTGTTAACGACAGCTGTCTATACATGTGCTGAAGCACACTACTAACTGGGTATAGACTAAAACAGATTTATTTGAAAATATTCATAGCAATAAATAGTCTCATACATACCAGTTAGGAATTCCAGAGAGATCAATTTCATCTGCTTCTCTAACAAAAGGCATCACAACAACTTTTTCTAGTTCAGGAAGGTCTGAAATGTATTTAACAAAACCTAATTTATAGTTATAAATTTTATGTGCCTAATGCATGATTTTGTTGTGAACTAATTTAACTTAAAATAATAATAATATAATAATAATTTAGTAACTTCTAGTAAGAGTGCTACTTACATTTACTGACCAACAGCTCTTTACAACTCAAGATGCTACAATCTTAATAACAAAATTTAACCCATTGACTCCTTGCTGCCCATAACGGCCTGTGACAAGTCTTGGCCTTTCTTCCATTTCTGACGTCATCACTTTTGACCAAAATTGGCATCATCTATACTCCACTTCTGCAGAAGGAAAAGATCTTTCCAATGATGGCTAGATCAGAGTGATCAGCCTAATGAAGCCTGAGATATGCATAAAAATGCTCATAAAGATGATTGAGTACAAAACTCAGAGCAAAATTTCCTGCCACTACACCTAGCTGCTCCATGGTAAATATTGGCCGCCTCGATGACTCTTTCTTAGAAGTTTTTTAACCGCAAGCAAGCCAGGTAGAAGGTCAATCACTGCAGTAAAAAGAAAAGAAAAGGAGAAAAAGGAAAGGGAAAAAATGCAAAAATTGAAAAGCCTAAAGACATAGGTCATCTTCTCGTCCAAAAACTTTCATTTCTGCGCACGCCCAAGCCAAAATGTTGTAAAACACGATTCTAGTGGCAAGAAGGGCTAGCTGTAGTGTTGCAAATGCAATTTCAACCAGATCAAAGCTTAAATTTGGCCGAGATCCAGCCTCAAAACCACCAAAATGTCCAAAAAACACACTTTCGGCAAAAAATTCCAGGAGTCAATGGGTTTATGAAGTAGAAGTACTATAAACAAAACTATGGAAATAGCGTACTTACTTTTCACTACTTGAGTCAGTTTCTCCAAGTGGTTGTGTATCTTGTTATTGTATCTGACTGCTTCAACTGAAAAAATAACCTTTGGCTTGATTTGGGTAAACCTATCCAGCACACCCTGAAAAGATTCAAGAATGTTGATTTCAGTAACTTGGCCTCTTTACTGACTTGAGCAGTTTACAAGTTAAGCCTGATCACAGTAATGGAAAAGAATCCGATCCTACCGGCCGACACGTTGGTCGACTGTCAGTTGGCCGACAGTCAGTCGACAGTCAACAGACATGTCAGCCACTTTTTAACCTTAATACGAATTCTTTACCTTTACCCCTGATCACGGCACAACTAAAAGCAGGAGGGTACAATAACTGGCTTTTATAGGCAGGTCAAACGTTTTGAACAGGACCTCTTTATAACAAAAACTTTCCTCAAGACCATCAACCCACAGGTGGGCAAAATCATCCACATGGCCGGTCAATTTACCTGTTACTGGCCCTTAATGAATCTCCTGAACAAAAACACAGTTCTAAACAAAATGCAGTTCAACCCCTATTAAACAGCCACAGCCAGGCAAATGAATAGTGGCCGCTTAAAAGGGATTGACTGCTTTGGAGAGGTAAACACAATAGAAAATCCCTCATCAGGACTAGCTATCTGCTAGTTATTAGGGGTTGGGCTGTACCAAAAATCATGAACTAGTAACTACCGTGACACCAAAATCTGGTGAAGTAGAACTCCATACAGCTCCAAGACTGGCAGTAGATAACATGGCTTCCACAGCTAAGGCACAGTTGGGAATATAACCTTGAAAGGAAGACAGAAGAAGGACATAAGTACATTCATTTAGGATTGTTTGCAAATACAGCTCCTACATAAAGGAAACATGCCATGAGCCAGTTCTTGAAGCTATTAGAAAACAGAATCATTCATGAGGAAGACATTATAGATTAGAGGATAATTAATGGAAGAGGCAAAACCTGTCAACTGTACAGGAAACTTCTCCTGTTCACTTGCACAAGACAAAAAGTCTTCCCTGAACATGTATTTCTGCATGCATTTAGGATACTTGAATATCAATCACGTGCAATTCTACCTTGAGAAATTTAAACTTTTTTTATGTTTGCATCAAAAAATTGTGCAACTACAGGATGAAAATACACCTTTGAGTAACAATAATATCAATATACTTCCTGGTACTAAAATGCTCAATGAGCTTGTGCTGTACACACCAACAACTCTGTCTCCTTTCTTGATACCAAGATTTTTGAGTGCAGAGGCTAACAGGGTCACCTTCTTCTTCAGTTGATGGTATGTTATGCTTTTAATGTCTTGTCCTTCTCCTGCAAAATAAAAAGACTGTTTTGTCTGTTTTTCGTTTTTTTTTTTCCCATTTAGGTTCTACCTCTTAACAATGTGGAAGGCGCAGTGGCCTCATAGTTCAGAGTGTGTTTGACTACAGGTCAAGTGGTCCTGGTTTGAGCTCTGGCTGGTGACATTGTGCTGTGTGCTTGTGCAAGGCACTTCACTCTGACAGAAACCCAGGGCTGGGTTGTTCAAGGCCCAAGCTAACCCAGGGGGAGCGAGAATTTTGATTTCAGTTTTGTATCTCTTTGGTTAGGTTAAATCTGTTTGTAATGTTTGCCCTTCAGTTTTGAGCTGTAGT
>CM042753.1:3436999-3471396 GCA_022496165.2 Catalaphyllia jardinei | reverse complement strand
TTGGTTCACTTAAAAAGTAATTTTTGTTTTGTTTTTCTCAGATGACTTCCCGCCTGGATCTGTACGCAAAATCTTTGAGTGAGGCTATAAAACCAGGCTACAAACAACAAATAATTCACGATGAGGCTTAGAAAAGACATGAACTCCACGGCGTGCATTTTATACTCAGAATAGAGTTAATTCACTAATTGAAATTTACTCTAATTTGGTTTAGTTCGTGCGCTTGATTCTTGGAATAAAAGACGATGAAAAAAGATGCAATAAATTTACCTTGCTGTTGTCAAGTAAAATGGAAACCAACGAGTAGTTAGAAAAAAAATTAAAATTCACCTTAGAACACTGAAGGTAACCATAGGTCTGTAGAGTTCAAAATAGCCAATATTTTTGTAATAAAAGTAGTTCAATTACATCCCTTTTTGTTTGCCTCTTTCTCGTCGTTTTTCCTCTCTCGCCTTGAGGACAACCCGCTATTATCAGGACAAAAACTACATCCCCAGCCGAAACTAGAAAGACATGTATGAAAATAACTCCCATTATCACTTGAAGTGGTCCCATAGTCCGGCGGCATAGCTCGTAAATTGTGCGAAACTTTGCAGGATAATGTGCATTCCATTACTGATCAATTTCCGATACAGTGCTAAGCTTAATTGTCTAATTCCAGCTAGTTAGCGTAATAAGGCCCTTTGCACGACCCGGTCACATGGTACAAAATCAAATGCTGGTGAGTAAGTTGCGCAGTGGGACTTCCAAAAATAAGACGGGTGCATTGTTTTAGAAGTCCCACTGCACAACTTGCTCACCAGCATGTGTGATTTTGTACCATGTCACCGGATCGTGCAAAGAGCCTATTAGAGTTTTCACTCCCTCGGGGAGGGGGCGGCAGGGACTTCAGGTTTTCGATTGTCAATATTAGTTTGAATCATGTTCGCGGAACATTTGAAACTTTGTCCCTCAAACGCCAGTGCGTGAACACTTTAATTAAAAGATATCTTACAATAGGGATGAGTGTAAATAAAGTTTAAGCTTCGCATGTCACAGAGGTGTCCAACTCTGCAAAGCGGAAGATCACCAAAAACAGAACGAGAAATGTACAGATTTCATGAACCGTATTTACACTGTCTTGCATTTTCCGGTCCTTTATGTTTTTTTCGTCAGTACCTATTGCCGTTGCTGCAACTCCGATTTTGTTTAACTGTTTAACTTGTTTGTTTTTTTTTTATTATGGTCTCGAGAGCGAGACAAACCTGAGGGGGTACTCCCTTATACTGGCTATATAGGTATGTGCGGCCCCCAAAGAGTATGGTCAAAAATAGGGTAAGGGTTTTGGGAAGCGGGCCGCACACCCCCCTCAATTTTTTTGGGAGTACCCCCCTCCCTCCCCGGAGACCAATCACCATTATTGTGGAGACGCGCCGGATTTAACTTTCATACATGAGGCGTTACTCGTGGAAAGAGTCGAAAATTTTCCGAAACCAATGGGAACATAGTTGATGGGAAGGATTTCAAAGACATCTTCCATTTACGATATTTTTATGCAGTTCTTCTATTCTTCGCGAAGCCACTCCAGTTAGGGAAAATCTTCTAGCGCGTTAGCCTGCGAAAACAGCTGTCCTTCGCTTCCGGGAGCGAAGAAGGACGGCTGTTTTCGCAGGCTACTAGCGCGTTGGTTATCGCAGATGTGAACATCGCGTCACATCTCATCTGCGTCAGTAATGTTCGAGTGTTGACAAAATATGTCAAAATTGACCAATCAGAAGGGTATACCAGCTCCTGGTATATCCGGAACGACCTTTTGTTAAGTTTGTCCACAGGCGTTCTTTCTCTTCCTTTCGCCGCGCTGTATTCAGCGCTTGCGCAAAACAAAACAAACAAAACTGAACGCCTGGAAGAGGTGACCGGACTACAGACTAACAGACAGCTCGACTTATTGAATGAAAATTATTTCGCAGTTTTGGAAAGTTCCCTAGATTGCTCACCATATTGACCTTTTTCATATGTTCAAAAATAAATGTGCACTAGAAATTAAAAGAAAATGGAAATTTACAAACAAAACTGCGTCATTTCTATGACACGTGCACTCTCGCTATGACGGAAACCAAATGCGCCCCGAGGGTATCTACTAAAACGAGAGCTGTGATTCGATGATCAGCATCGGTTTCAAGATATCCCTCCCTCACACAGTAATCGTGAATCACCCACCACCCCCCTCCACCTCCAAATTTGATATCTGGTATCGTAGAGCCTTTTGGGATAGCACTCTGTTGCCACGGTAAACAAAGATGGCGGAAGGGCTTGTGAGAAGTTCCAGAAAGACTCCCACTAAGTTTGACAATGGATTCGAACCGACTTTTGACTGCGATGGAGCTCCTTCTTGTCTCTCTTGGAAAATTGACGATGTAGCTGATTGGGTGGAGTTTTTAGGATTCAAACAGTATCGGGTATTTTAAGACAATCTATTTTATTAAACTACTGTCATGATGCGCCATATATGGCGGGCGCATGTCTCACTCTGAAAAAGCTTTCTGCCGTTTTCACGAACTATATTGAGGAACTTAAAGTGAGAGGGTTACCCTAGCAAGCGGGCCATTATAACACTCACAAATTTCTTCTTCTTTTTTTCGTCGTGTTTACAAGGCAACTAGGGTTACCCGAGTAGACGGGTTACCCTGGCAGGCAGGTTAACTTTTTCCCTTGTAAATACTCCACCTACCTAATTTTCTAATTGTTTCCAGCCTCTTTGTTGTCCCGGATTATAGGGTTACCCTACTCGTGACATTTTGCTGGTAAACCCGGGATATCTTTTACCCTCCAGCTAGGGTTAACCCGCTTCCTAGGGAACCCTCCCTCCCTGTAGAAAGGCCCTTAGTCCGAGATACAAATTTTCTCTTTGGATGTACATGCTACATCTCTGATTATATCTTTCTTGTAGAAAACTATTATTGTTGATCCAACATAGCTGTTTGAAAGACCCTGGGAGGTTTTGGAATTGACTGGTACATAACCTTATTGTGCACACACAGCCATGCCATGCAAAATCCCAAAATAATAATATCGCTGCGTCTAAATTCCTGACAGCTGGGCAAGGTCTTAAATGGACTAAATGCCTGGCAGTCAGAAATTTTCACAGAATTTCCAATGAAAGATTCTTTCAAACTTCTTGGTGGTATTTGATGTTTCTTTAGAAATGCAGAGTGATTCCAAAAGTTACGTTAGTGTGCAAGATGATGAAATAACCAAGCTTGTGCATACTATAAAATTGGTATGTGCTTGATTTAATTTACGCTTACATCGGCAGTTAGAGATATTTGACAAATTGCTACTAACAGAAAGCTTCTGTTGAACCTGATGAGAAGATACGATGTTTGTTTGGAATAGCCAAGCGATTCTAAAAATTATTATGGATTTGTAGTGGACGAATACTGCGAGCTTGTGCATACCATAAAATCCCAATGGTCTTTATCCGACTGCCGGTCACGATCTCAATAGACTAAATGCCCCACAGTCAGAAATATTAATATTCACTGAATTCAAACTGAAATCCTCAATCAAACCTATTGAAAGTATTTGGAGTTTCTTAAGAAATGTCAAGCAATCCTAAAAAGCATTTTGGCTTTACATTTGATCAATTTACTGAGCTTGTGTATGCCGTAAAAATCGCTCAGTTATTGACTTGTACAACCATTTGTGAGACTGCCAGTCACGGTCTCAAGTACCAAATAAATACCAAAATGACAGATTTTCCTACCATTTCTTATACCTTAACTTGTGAAATGCCCACCTTTTTATGTACCAGATGCCTGTAAAAGGTATCCCTCTTGGGTGGAGCCTAATGCAGTACTGCCCAAAGCATTTAAGAAAATGTTAATATAAAGCTTGCAAAGTTACAGTACATGCAAGTCTAACTTACTGTATTTGATTGTTTACAGGCCTGTTTCAAAGATAACCTTATAAATGGAAGAAAACTCATCACTGTTGATGCTTCTTCTCTACCAAGAATGGGTATCACTGACTTCGAGCATATTAAGGTATGTACAAAAATAAAGTTAGCTTTAAACCACTGAACAATTAACCTTTATCACACAGTGGCCATTTTTGAATCCCAGGAGAACAAAGAGCTTTGTTTTTGCCCGTCCAGCCTCGCAATGAGAGGTGAGATGGACAAAATCTTTTGTTTCAGCATTGCGTGATAAAGTACTGTTACTTGCTTTCCCAAGATAAGGTAGATGGGCAAAATCTTTTGTTTCAGCATTGCGTGATAAAGTACTATTACTTGCTTTCCCAATATAAGGTAGATGGGCAAAATGTTTTGTTTCAGCATTGTGTGGTAAAGTTCTATTGCTTACTTTCCCAAGATAAGGTAGTGGGGAAATGGTCAATTCACATCTGAATTTCTGACATCTCATTGGTTTTCCGAAACTGGATTGCTTTTTTTTGAAAAATAAAGGGTTAAATGTAGGCGGTCTTTTTAAAAAATTATAGGCTGGGTTAATAAAGGGATTCAAAAATAATTATAGGGACAATACATGGGTATTTTGAAGCACTTACAAGAAACAATTCACAAAACTGCAAAATAGTAGTTATTCTGCTCTTTTAACAGATTTTTGCCAAGAAAGTTTCTAACATCAATTTCATCCTGTTATTCATGCAGGTTTTCGTGAACTTTAAATCTTGACATGGTACTTATCAATGCATTTAAGGTCCTGTGCTTCCTTCAGCCTTCTAACAGTCTCATTTTGTTCTTGTCTAGTTCCATTTATTTATTTGAACACTGTTTGTGTTAGTCCATTTGATTTTCCATCTTCATTTTTGAAACTTCAAGAAACCCCTGAGTCACAGCTCCTTCATTGCAGTTCTTGTTCTTAATTGCTTAGAATGCATGAATCTTTTGTTAATTTGCTCCCTATTATGGTGTTTTGGCTGTTTGCAGCTCACTGTCCTTCAGCTTTTCTGACTTAATTCAGTTCTTTTCCCATCTCAAACAAGTTTAGTCTCACTTGTTCCAGCTTCTGTGCTTCCTGTTGTCTTTCCCTCTCTTAACCTTTATTTCTGGTTATCTTGAATGTAGTTCTTTTTTTTTCAAACACTTTTCATGCCTTTTTGTTTTGTTTTTTTAATTATCCTTTGTAGTGTGAACATTGTGCCTCTTCATACAATTTCATAGGGATTGACTGATCTTTGTATGCAGACCACTGATTTTCACAACACTTAGAGAGGCCGTACTGTCTTGTTATTTGCAGATACACCCTTTTCTACATCTTCATCACTATGAGTTAGGGAACAAAGCTTCTGATGAGCAGAATATGTTTAAGTATTCTGCTCATTCCAAGCTTTAAAAACTTCCTCTTATAGACATTTCAGTAATTATGATGTACTCTATCTTCTGCCCAATTTGTGCAAGCAGCTCCAGCCTTGCACACAATCCATGTGTAATTAGTTCCACTTCTCCTGACATTGGCATCAGTATGGCTAGTCTCCAAATAGCTTGCATCCCATGCTCACTATCTCTGAGAAAAGGATGCAGGAAAGAAAATCTTAAGTTTATTGTTTATTGGTAAATGGTCAGATACTTAGAAGTCTCCACAAAGAACTGCTTTGATACTTGTGAGAGCTACCTTCAGTTGGTCAGTGGTCAGTTTAGACAGCCCTGGCAGAACAAGTATTTTCAACCTTTGCTGTTAATTTGACGGTAGGTTGTCTAGCTTCAACAGGTACTTCCCCTCAATATCTTTAAGAACTTGGCTTTTCAGAAATTCACTGCCTGCCATTACATTCACTAAGTTAATGAGTCTTATATTTTTCCCTTTTTATTCCAAAATTATAGGGATTATAGGGAGTTTTTGAATTAAATAGTGAAGTATAGGGAAAGTTTAAAAGTAGAGGAAATAGACCTCTTTAGCTTGGGCAGTTTGTTTTCCCATTTCAGATCATGTGATTTTCTCTAGAGAATTATTCTTTTATCTAGTAAAAATTATTCATTCATATACACTGGACTATTAGAAAATCTGAAAGCAAGATTTCTCAAGAGTATCATCACACCGTCTGAAATGGGGCAACAAACCGTCCAAACTAAAGAGGTCTATATAGGGAAATTTGAAGCCCTGAAAAGTATCTCTGGAAGTGATGAACTTTATAGCATTTTTCCAGTTAGGAATAATCGTTAGACAACTAACTTATTCTGTGGATCTTTAAGAAATCCTAGTCAATTAAGCACCAAGCTAACAACTTGTTTTGTTTTTGTTTCTCCATTTAACTAGGTAATAGCAAAAAAAGTTCGTGAATTGCTGGGAATTGAGGAACCTTACTGGAACCGGAGTATCTCTCTTCTGCATCGAGAATCTCTAGGGCTATTTCTTGAAAAGAAAAGTAACACTGGGGTGGAAGCTGACATGTTGACATTTGAAGATTATAAACGGCAATTGCAGAGGCAAGAACAAAGCAAACAAACAAAAAGATGACCCTGCAAACTCTGTGAAAACAAAATAATATAATGTATGCAGTTCACTCAAAGGTAGTACTAACATGTATATTTGACCCAGTGGACACCAAGTGGACTTATGTGCATTAATTTAATGCATAATTTCTGTATTTCCCACACAAAGAAAAAAAGCAATAAATTTTATAAACAGATTTCCATTTTCAGGAAACTGAACTGCTTGTTCTTCATTCCTTAACTTAACTCTAGTATGTTGTGGACAGGTCGATGGATCAGTTAGTGGGTGAGTGAGTGAGGGAGTGAGGGAGGGAGGGAGAAATGTATGTATGTCACACCAATCAGATCAGATCTACTATAAACAGCCAATCAGATTTCTTGTTTTAAAGGTAAATGGTATATGAGAAGATTTGATCCCTATACAGTTCAGAATGGCCATATTCATTCTTCTACAAAAGAGGAGGAAGTATTCATATATTTGGTTTACTTGGGCATTTTTTGTGGGTTAGGTTGAGGATTTTAGTTATGGACGAGATGAGCCTTGTGGTTTGAAACAGTGCGTAAGCTAGTTGTATGCAAATGAACAAGATGTTGTTATCTTTAGTTGCAAAGGTAACTTGATATTTTTGTTTTTTACAAGAGTAAATATAATTAGTATAAATTTACCGTAGTCTATTATTATGAATCCGTGAATTTGATTGGCTAACTTACCGCTTTCTATCTGCTGATAGTCAACAGTTATGCATCAGCGCACATGCACATCACATTTGAACCTGATGTAACATAATAAAACAGTTCTTTTCTACACGTTACTTGACATTTTTTTCTTTTTATGCAATGAGACTACAGTAAACTTATACTAAAACAATTATTAGACTACTTACCCTCCTTTTCTACAAGTGATAGTCAACTTGGCTACACCTCATTGACTATCTGCTCGTAGAAAACTCGGGCTCGTAGTCTAATAATTATTGTTAATTAGATGCCACACATCATTGCTTCTAGTTCTTAGGAAATGTTTTAGGGAAGACGAGACTATTTCGATTTGAGAGTTCGAACATTTACAATAGGTACAGGTAATGATTGTTTTGTTCCTGTTGCATGCAAATATTGAGATATTTTTATTTTTTTAGTTACAAACGGTAATTTGACACTTTTGTTTTTCACAAGGGAGTAAATTCAGTGAAAGCTAACAAATCGCCAGCACCTGTTCCCACGAGATGCTTGCTATTTTTAGTTACAAATGGTAACTTGACACTTTTGTTTTTTTGTGTCAGAGAAAATCGTTCACACAAGATGTTTCTATTTTTAGTCTGATAAATGGTAACTTGACACTTGCTATTGTTTCCAGGATATTAAAGTGCACATGACCCAAAAAATAAGTCATTTAAAAAATAAACTCATTTAAGGGGGGGAGAAACTTGACTACAAGTCTGTTACTAAGGAAATCTCAAAACCTCCTTTTTTGTGGCTCCTGAAGTCCAGTGGGCATCAAAGTTTACCGTGTTTGTTCGATTCATGTTTCCTTTAAATGTTTCGAACCACACCCATATTTGGTATGTCACGTGACAACAATAGAAAACGTCAAAAAACTCGGACTGAGTGAATCGTTTTCAAAATATATGTTTTGCCAAAACACGACATTATCTACAACTTGTAGTATGCGTTTGAGGAAATGTACAATATTTCAAAAATTATAGATCTTAAAGTGCTTTTATAGCAAACAGTTATTGAACGAATTATGTAGATTCTTCAATCATGTAGTGTTTGGGTTGGTTCTAGCCAGGCCCTCCCCAAATAAACTTATTTGCCTATTAGCTATGTTGTTCATTCGTTGTGAAGTGGAGACAAAATTTCTTGTTCCAGAGATATTCGAATTTTCCTATAATTTATGAAAATTTGGTCACTGATGACGTCATCAGTTGTGCAAGTACAGTGATGTGACACACAATTGAGAATATCTCCACCAATAATGAAGCAATGCTTTTGAAACTTGGCAGGAATGTTGCACCATTTTATATAAAATGCGAAAAGTTATTTTTGAGCAAAACTTTATCATGGGGTTGAAAGGGTTATGAGATCCATGAGTGTTGGGGAGTTAAGGCGGCGAAATACGAGATACAAAAACCCTCAACTTGTCGCGCAACATTGTTTCGTTGCAAGTTTTTGTTGATGTTTTCCGTTTTTCACCTTGCGTGATCAACTTGACCCGCAACAAAAACATTTGTTGCGGGTTGAAGAAATGCGGAGCGTTGATTGGTTGATTTGCAGGGCACGAGCAAATTTGTTGCGCGACAAGTTGAGTTTGATGAAAAACGAGCAGCAAAGCCAAAATTTGTTGCTCAAAGAAGACCCACGCTCTACCTTTCACAACAACTTTCTTCTACCCGCAACAAATATTTTTGTTGCGCAACAAGTTGATCACACAAGGTGAGAAACAGGAAACATCGACGAAAACTTGCAACAAAACAATGTTGCGCGACAAGTTGAGGGTTTTTGTATCTCGTCTTTCGCCGCCTTTATGCATGTGCACGTTACATCAATCGCAGTGAGGGTTGTATCAAGAACAAATCAAATTGCCTGTTAGAAAATAAGGTGATATCTGTAACTTGGAGACATGTCAGGTTACTATAGTTTGTTTAGTAAAACATTTTTACTTGTCATCGATTTAATTCTATCTCTGAAACCTTACAGTTCACAAAAAATAACTCTTGCACGCCTTACGTGCCTGTTTTTCCAGAAGTATTTCAAATAACAAGTAGATTTGTTTTAGTGAAATAATGGAGTGAGTCAGGTGAACTTTAACTATTATGATTTGCTGTTTTGCATTTTTGCACAATACTGCCTGCACACACCAAATGCCTAAATCATCTTGTACGGGAACACCCTGTTCACTGTGTAGCAACACACAGGACACAGGACACAGACAAAACATACCCATACCTCCACTGAGGATGGCTATTTGGTTTATATGCCCCCACCCTTTCCAGTTAAGCTTCATACTTTCCCATTAAAAATTTGGATATTGAGTTCCCCCACTCCTTGGAATTTCTGATGACCATCCTTAGTGTGGACATGGATATTTTCTGGACCTGCACATTAAAAATCTGCCAACTTAACAGTCATAGACATACCATAATTTGACAATATCAAAGTTAGGAGGTACACAATGAAACAAAACTACAGCTCAACTGGGGTATTCTCATTCTCTCTCAGAAAGTACCATAAGCAAATTTTATTTTCTTTGTCAAGTATCAGCTCATCATGACCAGCTGAATACATAGTACAGTTGTAACTGCGACAATATCTGTGCACTGACATCTGAGTTGAAAGTTGTCTATACCACTACAAGTCATATACTTTATAAATGCTAGTATGATAGTAGGTTTCTTTCTAAGCCTAGTTTTCCCTGGCATGTATTCTGTACTTTTTTGGTTTGTAAGATATGATGCTTCATCATACTAAATATTGATCAATACATTAATTTACACACAATTAACAAATTGTTTTTGATGCCCAGAGTAAAATGAACAGCTGCAGCAAAACAGAACTTCCCCTCTTGGATGATTTCTATGAATCAAAGTTGTAAACCAATATTACTGAAAAGATGAACAAGGCAGAAATCTAAACTGAAAAACTAACATACTCTTATCCATAAAAAAGTAAAGCTAAGTATTAAATTTTTATTCTGCTCATGGATCCTTCAAATTTACTGTATTTAGAGTATGTTGCTCTGAATTCAGTTGTGAACAGTTTCTAGTTTCCAATCTAGAGAAATGGGTGTATGGCTCAAAACAGTTTATTACCCCAAGTTATCATGCCTTAACTCAGCAAGCCATCAAATATACATTGTCTAAACTGACCACAGAAAGCCTATATATTTGTCTACAAACATAGCATCTTCAACCTTCTCTATTTATTGTACTTAATAGCTCTATTTTCTAAAATTCACTCTGAATCTAGTAACAAAAGCTGGAAAATTTACAAGGTATAGAACAACTTCACTCAATAAGACTGACAATGAAAAAAGTCTCTTGCTCTAAAAGATTAAATGTCATTATCATCATCATCTGGGAGAGCTACTTGTTGGGCATCACTGAGTTCCTTCTCATAGTGCTTCATAAGCTGATGGTCAACGTCAACCTCTGGTGGTTCAAGAGCAGGCATCTCGACAAACTCCAGGTTTGCATCTCCTACTAGTTTCCGTGCTAACCACAAAAATGGCTTCTCAAAGTTGTAATTACTTTTAGCACTGATGTCATAGTACTGAAAAAGAATTAAATTAAGTTATGAGAATTCCAGCATCCAGTACATAAAATTGACTATCTTAAACATGAAGGCCAGCACAACATTTTTTAACAACCAAGATCATCTGTACTCCGGAAACCAATCCTCAGACAGATTCTTGTGGGTTTCAATCTCTTTGCTAATCAACACTTTGTACAAGAGGCCACAGACAGAGGAAGCACGACTACCCAAAAAAAATGAAAATTTATTACCAAGTGAAGGCCAATTTAAACACTCTTCAACCAAAGTTTACACTTTGCCGAGTAAAAATACTTAAAACATTTAAGGTAAAAAGCTGTGAAAACCATGTAAACTTAACATTTTTGATCAGATCACCATCTGTATCAGATCTGAAGTAAAACCATGGTGTTGTAATAATGCCAATTCCTGAAGGGAGCAGTTGACAACTTAACATGATTGAGCTTGTTTGTTAAGTTTGGGATGGAAGTATGCAATGCAAAATGCTCCTGTGATTTTTTTGTCATCCAAGAGTGAACAGTGGCTAAGATGTCCCAGGAAAATATGATATTTGGATGTTCTCTAATGTGTTTGGCTGGTCTCTTCATGGTTACATGCACTTTTGTCAATGTATATTTGTTCACAATATTGTTTGCCCCTATTGTAAATGTCTTGTCGTGAGTGGGTGTTGCTATCCTTTATCCTTGAGTTTGTTCAATCTAAGTTGCTTCCAAAAACCTTGTTTTCCTCTCAAGTGTATATGATACTTCGTGAATTCCTTGCTTTCAATCTACATTTCTCCTACTTTAAAAAAACAGCCCATTTTAAAAATAAAATCAATGCACTGGTTGAAGATTTATTTTCTATGATTGTTCATGGAAATGCATCTACAATACCTGCAAATTCTTCTTTCTGTGGAATGTAATTGTTTTGGCCTTGACTTTACGATCTTTGATGTCAACCTTGTTTCCACAAAGAACAATAGGGATGTTCTCACACACCCTGACAAGATCCCTGTGCCAGTTGGGTACATTCTTGTACGTCACTCTTGAGGTGACGTCAAACATGATGATGGCACACTGACCCTGAATGTAGTAGCCATCACGAAGGCCACCAAACTTCTCCTGACCAGCCGTGTCCCACACGTTGAAGCGGATGGGCCCTCTGTTTGTATAGAACACAAGTGGATGTACCTCAACTCCTAGTGTTGCTGTGTGGAAAACAGAGTTGTTTAACTTAGCAAATTAACAGCAGTACTACAGTCTCTGTGCTTCAAATTTGAATATCTCAGCAATTTTGCTTGTAGGCTTTATTTGCTACTGACAGTTGCAAAAATAATGATGTAAAAAAGTCTAAACCCCCAAAAGACCAATTTTGTGACAGTCTATCTCTTGTCAATCACAAAAATAAGCAGACTAATGAAATACCTGGGTGTGGATTTAGGATTAAACGGTGAATGATTTTAGAAACAATGAGTACCTTCTAGAGGGGTCCAGGCCCATGCTCCTGTAGGATATGTTCTGGATTTTGTTACCCTTAAGTCCCCTTTTGGGGGGTTTCTGAGTAATTTTGAAAATTCTGGCTGATTTCCATAAAGCAGTAGAAACTGGTGTGGATCAAGTGCCTAATACCCTGCAATTCAACCATTATGAAATGACCACACTTGGCGAAACAAGTATGAAACAACATAAATAACAAAGTCGTTATTTCCGGATTTGAGTCTTGAAATCCTATTTTTGTTGCACAAATCTGTAAATTTTGAGAGGATCAAACCGAGAGATGCCATCTTGAACCAATACCCTGCCCACAAATTAAACATGATTTAATCATCAAACATCAAGTTTTAACATATCACAAAGTGTGCACACACTTCTTGCAAGCCACAAAATCAATTGTACTACAAAATAGGGCATACAAGCCTGTTAACGAACAGACTAACCTATTGACATGCGTGTTGCGTATGAAAAAAAATGCGCGGGAACTTCCATGGTTTAAAAAAATTCAGGGCAAATGGTTCTATAAATCTGCAAAAGATGTCAAGGAATTTCGGACGCCAAATGCATTGAAAAGTACCGATTCTGTCACACGAACTAGTAAATCACTTTTAGGCTCACTCTTATTTAGTTGAGATTTCTGCAAAATGCAGTTTGCGAATGGATTCGTTTTGGGACAGTTGCGAAATATAAATTAAAGACGTTACTTGGCCCATATATTGAACTCACCGACATATTTCTTTTCGAATTCTCCTGTCAAATGGCGTTTCACAAACGTTGTTTTCCCTGTACCACCATCGCCAACAAGAACAAGCTAACGATGTGATGTAAGAGGAGTAAGCTTGAAACACATTCAATATAAGCGCAGTCACTTAAAGCAGCTTTACAAGCTTAATTTTTGCTGAGAGAAGAAGGAAAAACTTACTTTAAACGTTGCTACTGGTTGAACTTGAGTTCCATCCACAGTTGCGGACATTTTTTGAGAAAATTTGAGGCAGATAAAAGACTTTCTAATCGACAAGTAGACAATTTCCCTTGAAAAGAAACGGCACTCGTGGTTTCAACTGCAATGCGCTAACCGGTGAAAACCAGTCGTCAAATGGTTTCGCTCATGCCCAGATCTCACTCCACATTGAAGGGCAGTCAGTGCGTGGTGTAACAAATGCGATATTTAAGTTACATCATTGCACTTGGGGGTTCCTATGAGAAAATCTGCAGACACATTCCTCTTAGCCTGCGAAAACAGCCGTCCTTCGCTCCCGGCCCAAGGGTCCATCTCGCGAAACGCCACTCGGGCCGGGAGCGAAGAAGGACGGCTGTTTTCGCAGGCTACATTCTTCTTGGATCTCCTCCATTATCTTGCCTTTTTTAACTTTGGTCTGTGGAGCTCTTTATTAGAGAGAGTCAGTATTATATTTTATGTCAATATTTTATATATTACTATTCACTAATTTATTTATTCACTGTTTGTTTTTACGGTTGGTGTAATATCCTAACGATTTTACAGACCAAATAATAAGTAGATGTATATGTAGGGTGAAAACATCGTCAGGTAAATAAAATAGTAAAATAGTAACATGATAAAATATTTAAATTAATTGATGAAACGATAACTGAATCAATATTTCAATCAACAAAGAGATAAATAAATTGATAAACAATAATATGCCTCTCTTGGTCTTTCTACAAAGTGATTTTGCAGTTTTCTTGTAACTGGTCAAAATGTTTGTGTCTTTTAATGATATAACTACTAAAACAAATCAAAACTTCTTCGAATTCAGATACATGGTTACAATATAGGTACAGATATATAGGGGTCAAAGACTGGTAAAAGGTCCCAGTGAGAGCTACGGTTGCCACTAGGTACTTCTCAAAAGTGCCGAGAAATGGCTGCCGTCTCAAACAGGTTCTGCCAGCCCAGCAAGTCATATGGCACACCACCACGATTGGTGACCCTGATAATACGATGTAGCTATAGCTGAGTGACAATGGTGAAAGGTGAGCTTACAGTGCCTTTAAATATCTGGTAACTGCGGGTAAGGGAAGGTCACCCCAACAGAAAAACCCTGGTCCGCCTGTTTGGGGGTTGGGTATGGGGCCAATCACCCCATCCGGTAAAAAAATAACGAGATTACGGAAACCGAAATTTGATGTCAAGGCCAATCTTCGGAGTGTGGCGGTAACGATCAAGGAACGAGATCAGCGGCCTGCTGCCTCACGGCCCCATCCTGATGGACAGCAGTATGAGGAATGTAGATGAAAGCCGAAAGGAAACTTGCATGCGGATAAGGGCGTTGACTCATCCTAAGAAGAAAGTGAGAGTAGGATGTTGGAATGTAGCTACTATGTACATGTACAGCACTGGTAAGACTGCGCAGGTTTGCAAGAAAATGGCAAGTCGAGATCCTGGGGATCTGGGCAGATTAGGAAACAGACATGGGAGATTATAATATTCGCCGGCAGAAACGACACGGGCACCCAACGGAATATTTCGGTAAAATATCTGTCATCTGTTCGGATGGAGGTTGCCTAAAATTTCGAAATTTCGCAATGCTCTACACTAACTTTTCACATTTTTTCCAGAAAACCGTAAGGTTTCCCTAGAATTTTCGGAATTCAGTGATGTGCTTTCTTTTATCATGATTCATGTCCCATAATTTTTTGGACGGTTTTCTTGGTTCTCTAAAATTTCCGCCTGACGTAATTATTCCAAAAGCTGCTAAAAGTTTCGGTGAGAGGTCACAAGGAACTTACATGAACCTAATGAACGACGATAGCACTAGCTAATGGTACTGACGAAATACAACTTACACCCCATAACATTTTCGGATGAATAGGTTTCAAGCCGTGATAATATTCGGATAAACTTTTATACTGAAAAATTTCCCCTAAAATTTCTTATGAAAATATGGTTTCTCAGTGTCCTCGAACATTCGATAAGACCCATTAGGATAGCTGAAACTTTCAGATGAGTCAAAAAAGGACCCTTGAATTTTTGAAACGAACAAAGTTCCCCTCAAATATCGGAACAGATAAATATGTTTAGGGCGTCTCTAAATTAACTCAAGGGTTCTGGAACATCAGTAGAGAAATCGATTCTAGACACTTCTGACGTCTTAAGAAAGATTCGGTAGTTGATGCCCCTGAAACGACAACCAACACCCAAGAGGTGTGGCCATTTTTATGAGCAAGGAGGCATTTAGGGCCCTTGGGAGCTGGAATCCTGTAAGCGATAGAATTATAACATCCAGGTTCAACTCCAAGCCCATTAAAACGACTATTATTCAAGTGGCTATGCACCGACCAATGACACTGACACCGAAGAAAACTGAGACGGATTCTATGAACTTCTGCAACAGGTGTATTACAGGACACCTCGACATGACATCTGGGCGATTGGAATGCAAAGTTAGGACACCAAATGGAGGGCGAAAACGGAGTGCCGGGTTGGTAAACAGTGTCTGGGAAGTGAAAGATCAATAATGGCGAGAGGTTCATAGAGTTCTTTGGAGCCAACAACATGGCAATCACGACGACCATGTTCCCAACAAAATCATCCATAAGTACACTTGGACCTCTCCAGACGGAAGAATAAGGAATCAAGTCGATCATATAGCTGTAAATGGAATGTTTAAGAGATCCGTGGTACAAGACGCCAGGGCTTTCAGGAGAGCCGACGTTAGAAGTAACCACAACTTGCATGGTTGTCGGAAATATTCAATTAAAGCTTAGCAGGGTGACAGTGGCTGCGAGGAAATATGAGCTGAGCTAGCTAAAGGTGCCTGAGATTAAACAAAAGTTTGTCGTCTTTGTCTCAGAGCTTAAGAACAGATTTAACTGCTTGGCAGAACCTGAACTAGATGAAACAGGACACGACGACACCCGGAATGGCTTTGGTTGGCTTCAAAATCTCTCTTTCTTAATTGTTATAGGCCTGGACTTGTTTTACTTTCCGAAGTTCTTTCTGCGTATTTCCTCGTTAGCGTAGAACTCATCGAAGTAAAAAAAAATTGTCTATTATACCAAGATATTATCCAAGCCGCCTGATATTTGAGAAATAGTCGCTAACCCCGTAAGATATCAAAACCGAAAAACCGCAGTTTTTAAGGCGGGGGTAAACGTGAAGGCTGTTTTTGACGTCGCTTAACACGGCCTTTGTGCCAATATCTCGGTCACTTTTCAAGCGACGCTAAATCTTTATATTTACTTCATTAACCACTCTTTTGTGTACATTTTTGTGTGAAATTTTGGGCATTTTGGGAAAGAGATATTTTTTGTCAAAGGATAGGTTGAATTGAGGAAAATATTAAATGTTGAAAATTTGATGGATTTAGACAATTGAAATTTGAAGCGAAGAATTAGTACACGGAAACCAAACAGTCCTCCACCAGCCTGGGGCTCTTTTTTTAGCGGTGTGGGGGGGGGAGAGGGGGGCTCAATTGTCCGGTAGTGTTTCCAACCCATTTTAATCCTAACAATTTCCTCTGCTGTTTGTGACTTATTTTGGATTAAAAATTGGTCAAATCAGCAAAACCGAAATTCCAAACGCCCCCCTCTGTAAGGAATGGGAACCTAAAAGGGGTAACAAACAATGGTGCAAGGCTGATACTGCGTAAAAAGCTTATTAATTAACAGGGCATCGACACGATAGAGTCCAAACTGAAAGCCGACAATTGCAACCGTGGACAGCTGTTCGACCTCACGGTTGGGTCTCATCAGCACGGTGTAGCAAGCTATGAAGTAATCAGCTGGTTGACTGACATCCATACACTCACTGATCACAGATCCTACCTTCACAGGCAGCATTTGTTTGCGGTCCTGTGCATCATGTTTCACTTTCTAAAAGGGGTGCATCCCGGGGGGTGCATGCAGGTGAAAGACCATGGGAAGCTATTAACAACATAAGAGGCCCGAGATCAGACATGGGTAAATACTTCCGGCCCTATCCCCCATCCGGGGACAACGAACTAAGCTAAGCTACAGAGTACACCTAACGGTATGTTCTAAAAAAAGACTTACATATTTCTGTCTATCCCCAGCCCACCCCGTTGCGTTTTAGCTTGTTCGCATTACAATGAGTGTCCAGTGCCAGGTCATTATTTCGCTAAGATTGCGATCTGGATGAACTTAAGACAAAATTATGCCGTCTGTGGACAGGCTATGCTACTCCTACCGCGTGAGACAATCGCGGCCAAATCAACCTGAGGGCGAAACTGGAAAATGGGGGATTGGTCTGTACTCAATCACCCCCTGTACCCTCCCCTGTTGGTATACTGTCGATGGGTATACCGCTGACAAAGTCCGTAGGCTGCATTCAATACATTCGATCTTTGGGAGGTGGTTTTGAGCTTGTACTGGATATTTAGATAGTATTTATTCGTGCTTTCAAAATGAGGGACCGATTAGAGGCTTTAAGAACTGCTGTTAGTATGAACCGTTGTGCCAAACAAACGGATGATTGTACATTTTTGCTGTTTGTTCGATGTTTCTCGCCGGCTATGCTACAGCCTCATGCTTTTATACATCAATGGAGCAATCGTGACAGATCAGATCAAAATAACACGATCAAAACTTTGTGATTTTGCAGAGAAATGTTGATGACGATGATCCACAAGATTACGATGAACCTTCGACTACTATTAACGTGGAAAATACCTTTATGGATAATTTCTTCCAACACGTAAGTTCCGCATAGCTATATACAAGTTTACTTATTACCATACAGCTTGTGTATTAGTATATTTGCCTTGTCCTTTTACCTTGAATGTTTTTCGTCTAAGGTCGCCACAATACGAGGTAACATCGATAAAATAGCCCAAGATGTTGAGCAAGTCAAGAAAATGCACAGTGCAATGCTTTCTGCTGCAGTCCAAGAGCAAGGTACTGTAGCTTGATGTTCCATATGAACGTTAAGTGATTAATCAGTAAGCTTAACTTTAATTTTCCTTGAAATGTCAAAACTTTGCGCTGCTGATTTTATATTTTTGGTTTCTATCAGATCATAGTTACCTGATTTTTTTAAGTACACTGTTGCAATGATTTCTGGTTAGGCAGACTCTGATAAAACGTTATTTCTCAGTCTTTTATTTTCATCTTCAGATAAGTACCCTAACAGCCCTCCAACTCTTTTGCAAATTTTTCTGTGCCAATCAGTTCCGTACTAGTCAATAGAGTAGTCCTGTGAGAGTGTAAATAGGAACCCTAAAGTGCAATATTGTCAACAGTGAAGTGTAAAGAGACCGTATAATGCGGCTATTTAAATACACCTGTTTTAAAAATTGATTATGCATGTGCAATTTGGTTTTAAAATTCAGGAAGATGATAGACATCAGTGACATAGTTGACAAAAATAGCTGCTCAAATTATGTCATGTATTTGACCATAAACATTTTATTTTATCATTCTATAAATGTTAGCATTCCATGGAGTAGATTGTAGAGTATTACTGCACATTTTTTTAGGCCGAAAAGCAACACAGACCAAAGACTAGTATCATGGTTTTTACCATATGGTAGTAAAGTTTGTCATTAATTGCTCCTCTTATGAAAAATATTTTATATTTGTTAATGAGGAACAATGTGATCGATTTTTCTGTTGGTCTTCGTATCTCGATCTCGGTTTTACTGAGAATATTTTCTAAAGTTTATATTTTCTTGTGAAACAAAACAAACTGAAGTATTCTAACTACCTTATCATTGTCAGATCTTACAAAAATACATGTAATGTAGGTCTGACATCAAGAATTGTCATTTATTATATGGCTGTGTCTCACAAGGACTGGGAGCTACCAAACTCACGAATTTGATTGGCTGAAATGAATATTGACCTTGGTCTAGATTTTCCCATCTAGACCGGTAATGTTTTGAAGTAAAAAGTTGCAAACTAAAATGCAAAATCGTTGAGTGTTTTCATCTAACAATGTTTTTATTTCTGTAAAGTGCCAAAAAGCAAATGAGAAAAAAAAAGTAAAGAGAACGAGCAAACTTTGGAAGAATTGAATTCGGCTCATTGCCGTTGGCAAGCAAAATATCAGTTAGTACAAACCAGTTACATTAAAAGAATTAAATTGTTCTGGTTTTTGTCATATAATAAACATCTTATTAACCGAGCTAAGTCGGTCTGTATGGGAGAATCTTGCCCTTGGTCATGTGTACAGACCTCACTGTGTTCAGTCTGTGCTTACGACCTCGGTCAAGATTCTCCCATACAGACCTCCTGCTCGGTTAATAAGAGCTAAATAAAACTATAGTAAATCAAATAAAAGTTAATAATCAGTCAATCATCAGTTAACTACCTGGAACTAATACTTGACATTACAACCACTATAATATGACTAAGTCAATGATTTTGAAAGTCTCCATTTGTATCCATCCACCAAAAAACAATTTAGAGCTAACATTTCATTCCCCAACCTCTGTGGTATTTTAGAAAAGGCGTTGCTTCTATCGGCAGTGGTCAATATTGTTTTCTTCAATGTAGATGATATAAACATGTTGGCTCTAAATTCTACAATAATTGTAGAATTTACAGCCAATATGTTTATATCATCTACACTGAAGTAAACAACACTGGTCATTGCCAATAAAAATAGGGAAATATTAGTAGTCTTTTAGAAAGGTCACACTTCTAGCTATTTTACTATCAATGGTAGGTGACACATGCAATAACCAGAGTCTTCTTTTAATTAATACTTGTAATAAACTGGAATTTTAGAAGTCAAAGATGAACTTGAAAGAGTGATGTACGATGTAAAGAGGACAGCTAATACTGTGAGAACAAACTTGAAAGGTAGGTAGCCTCATATCTGCATTGACTTCTATATCTGATGATATGTTAGGTGTTAAGTCTTAAATGCAGACATCATCCAGGGCATCTCTTTCTTTAATCCACTTGGTAACAAAAGGGAACCAAGTGAGTCTGGAGGGGTAACTAAAGAAGCCAACACAGTGTCTGAAACAACAGTTATCAGTGGTGGATCTAGCAGGTAATGACAAGAAATCACAGAAAGAAGAACAGCTGGCAGGGCAGGCAAAACAAAACTGCCCCTTTTAGGTCTAGATCTGCCACTGGTTATGACTTGATTTCACCATTCATTTCTACATATCAAATAAAAAAATATCTATTTCTTCCCCATTTCCTCCCTGTCCCTCTTAGATTTGGTTGGCTTCCTGAACAGGTCGTTAGATCCTTGGTTCAAAGAGACACTGTTAATTGTTAGTAATTAAGTGATTTCTCTGTCCAGAGATTGATAGACTATTTGGCTACAACTAAATATAAAGTTACTGAATATTGACCATAGTATGGACTGCCTGGATTTAAAGTTGGTGTATTTAATGTATAATGCTTACAGTAACATGATTGTGATTTGCTTGATTCAGAAATGGAACAGAGGATAAATCAACAAGACCAGGAATCATCTTATAACAACTATGCTGAAGCAAGGATTAGAAGATGTCAGGTGATCACTTGTTATTGATAATCATAGCAGATTTTGCATTTTTAAGATTATTACTGGGGGTATTGACATGTGCCTTGTTTAAGATTTCACTGATTAGGCAAGGAATGAAAGTACAAGTATAAAAAAATACTTGTCTCACTTTTATGAACTTACCAGGTATGTCAATCATTTAAAGTTTACAAATTCCATAACAGAAGCTATCTGCAAACATGTGGTATTTGGTACTAAAAATATTTTTTTTATTTCATTTGTTTAGCATTCCACTTTAGCAAGAAGATTTGTAGAAGTGATGAGTGACTACAACACAACACAATCAGATTACAGAGAGAAGTGTAAAGCAAGGATTAAACGACAGCTGGAAATAAGTATGATCCTTTCTTCTTTATACAGAAAGTTATATTATTGTTGTCATTATTGTCATAGTCAGTCATTCAGACAGTCATTTAGCCAGTCTGCCAATCTGTCTGTCTGTCAGTCAGTAACAGAGTCAGTAACTGACAGTCACTCATTAAGTTACTCACTCAGTCAGTCACTGGAATGTGTAATAATAGAACTTTCTTTGTGAAACAGCTGGTAAAACTAAGACATACGAGGAAGTAGAGGAAATGTTGGAAGGAGGAGACCCTGCAATTTTTACTTCTGATGTAAGTACATGTAGTAGAAGTTATAAAAACACCTGCATGCTTCCATACAAATTAACAGTTAATTGGCACAAGAATCATGGAATATATGTTTTTAACTTGAGCCTCTTGCTTTCATGGTATATATACAAGACCATAGCTGAATTGAATTATTAATACTGCTTCATAATGCATTAATTTAGATGCATGGCAGTACATTCTTAATTACTTTAGTACTGGTCTGTCTTTGAAAGGAAACCTTGAACATAATCAGCCTCAAGTCACACAATTCTGTTTAGTTTAAAACTTTTTTCCTTAAGTACTGGACCAGGTAAGACTGAAACCCTCTGTAGAATAAATATATATTTGTTTGATAAACCTGATAGACAATGGCCAGAGCTCTCACAAGTCTCCTGTAGCTTAGTGGTAGAGTATCTGGACTAGTAGTTAACCAGAAGGTTTTAGGTTTGACTTTTAATATGCATATGTTACTGACATAAAAAAAATCATTTTCAGGTATGCATACACCTTTAGTAACTGTAATTCTTCTACTATTTTATGGCCAACATCTATTTTCTTTTTTTTGGTGTGTAGATCGTAATAGAGACTCAACAAGCTCGACAAGCCCTGGGAGACATAGAGGCTAGACACAGAGATATTATGAACTTAGAGAAAAGTATTCAGGAACTTCATGAAATGTTTCTAGATATGGCTATGCTTGTGGAAAGCCAGGTAAGTTATGTAGATGTTAAATTGATTTAACAGCTGATCGCAGCATTTATTAAAATTAATTTTGTGAAAATGAATATTGTTTTCAAATTTTTTGATTTTTAATTAATTTGCTTTAAGCTCATTTTCAAATCTAGCTCACTTTGTTCTTGACTAATCATAAATAATTGTAGATTATTGAAATGCCAGTGGGCCAATAAAAACTCTACTAGGTGTTAACTATATCAAGGTGACCAAATTTTAACTTCAGGATTGCAGTAAAGAAAGAAATCAATGGCTCAACTTTCCTTTTAGGAAAAAACATGTGATTCTAACAATGGGATTGGCCTTTAGGCAAGCTTTGTCAGTGGTTCACTAGCTCAAAAATCATTTTCACCAGTCCCCAAGTAATTCAGTAATCTTTTACTGACAGTAGTTCAAACAAAAATTTAGTACTCTTCCCAAGAAATGTCATTTCCTCTCAGTCAAGGGGGGGGGGGAGGGGGCGGGGAGGGGGGACAGAATCCACTAGCCAGACTTGAAAATCCACACTCAGTTCACGTTCAGTAGCGACTGTCTCTTGTACGCAACCAGTTTTCTGTAATACCAAAAGCTTCCAAGTTAAATCATCATATTCGAAACCTCTTGTAAGCAACCACATTTCATAAGCTCCCGGGACCACTTAAAAAGCTAAAAGTTTGACATTTTTTCAAACATTTTGTGACCACTTGACACATAATACAGTGGAAATTGGATAATAAGGTGTTGCAACATTGATGCAGTCCTGAAAAGTACTGGATTTTTCTCCAAAGTTGACTTTTCACATGGATAAAACAATCGGTCGTTAAAGAGACAACCTTAAATATCTTATTGAGGTCTGAGCTTTCATAAGCGACCACCTCCAGTAAGCGACAACCTAGGCTTGACATTTTGGTTGGTCATTTATGGAACATTTGACCGTAGTTAGCCCTTGGCTATTACACAGGACTTTCTCAGCACACTGTGGGTTATTGCAGGGGTCTTTGTGTCTTTCAGCCAAGGACTTGCCTGAATCACACCTTGAGTTGATTATTTATTTTGTTATCATATATTGCTCAGTTATTTACAGACAGGAACTATTTGATTTGCAGGGAGAGATGATTGACAGAATTGAGTACAATGTTGAACAAGCAGTTGATTTTGTACAGTCAGCCAAAAGTGACACCAAAAAAGCTGTCAAGTACCAAAGTAAAGCAAGGCGGGTGAGTGTTGAACAGCGTACAGTAAGTCCATTTCTAATAAAACTGCAGAGACTTTGATGATGGACTTCAACATAACAAATGGGATAAGTACTGTATCTAGCGTGGAAACCCATCCAATTCTCAGCCCCAGTTCCTACTCATAATTGGTTACTCTGGGCAGTGCACTGTGCGAGCGATTTGTCTCACCAGTGAGAGTAAACAACTTTGACCAGCATTGGACCCCAAGTCTACAACCTACTTTACTAAGCAGTTGTCTAAAGACCACACTACACTCTTAGCTCTTCTACAAAGAGAGTCCCTGTAATGTTCCTCTTACTGTCACCTCTTGAACATTATAACCTCTTGATTGTTTGGAGGGTGGAGTTAACTTGGCTTCTAATCAGCAGGATATGTGTGACATGTTACTTTGTCAACTTCATGTACACTGCAGGAGTGGATCCATCTTTACTTTAACACCAAAAAAACATGTAGTTTTTTTGCAGAATATTAGTTATATTACAAAAGCTGCATGTCATCTCAGGCGAGGAGGGGGTGGATGCATCCTCCCCCTAGATCTGCCCTGCACTATAATAATGATTATTCACCAAAGTGGAGGTGAATAGTGGTGGATATTTACCAAGGTAAATATCCACCACTTTCACCGACACTGACGTGAATAATTGTTTTAGTATATACCGCACAAGCTGAATAACTAGCGGACCAAAGAGTAACTTTATTTATGACAATATACTGACAAAAGCCATTCTGTTTTTCTTTGGCTGCTCGGAGGTGAATAGTCCTTGGCTATTCACCTCTGAGCTATCCAATCAGCGTGCATGAAAAGTACTATTCACTTGTGTGGTATATACTAAGTGAACATAGTGTTTAGTTCCTGTAAGTAGTGGATAAGATTACTTAAGGACGTTCGCGCTAATCATTTTTGTGCATCCTTACTGTGCACGCAAATTCAGATGCCACGTCATGCATGAGCGTGCACAATAAGTCATACAAAAGGCAGTTGCAAACTGCGTGTGAATGCTGGTGGTGAGGACTGAAGGCATTGAAAGAAGTTATTAGAAAATCATTTTACTAAAAAAAACTTGTTTGCCTTTCACTATGTCTGATTTTCCACAATTTATAATATTACAAGTAATGTTGTGTAAAACAGAATAAGCAGGAACTGATTTCTCTAATGCATTGTTCACTTTTGATCTCAATTTTTGAAATGTCAGACAGGATAACTTTCCACAGTGATATTCTAGATGGTTGTCTATCGAGATCTGTGCGATTTAACTGCTAGCTGCCTGAACAGTGTAAAACAAATCATATTGCAATAAAATGAACTAAATACAATGGCCTCATAGACTTGTATGGACTCATAGCTTCGCACAAAATCTGATCTCCAAATTTTTAAAGATAAGAATTTCGATAACTTAATGAATTAAATATCTAGGCGCAGGAAAAAAACATAGCGTTGCACATGATTTTGGGGACAAATTGTATAGGAAAATTAAATTAATCAATTGTGTGGGGAATTGTGGGGGGTTGTTGAGGTTCTTGCCAAGTCCTAAGAATAATCTGCACTGACGATAGTTAAGCCAAATTTATTTTACCAGTACATGTAGTTCAAATATACTTAAGCAGTCTGTGTCAGTCTGCATGTTGTGTGACACGAACTAGACAAATGAAACCAAACTAAATAAGAAAACAGAATGCCGCATCTTCCCTTATAAACGAGTTTCTTTAAAAAAATACTCCTACCTTGATTCAATATGAAATGTAGCTTGAATATTTCTTCATGAAATGTGTTAAGGGTCGGACATTCTCGGAAGTTATCCGCAAAATAACACAACTTGGAAGTTTATGGAAATTATGTACAAATTATGTGAATTGAAGCCTCACCGGACTGACTGTTGTTTTGGCGAAGCAATGTTATCACGATTCATTTCGGCTCTCCCAAAAGAGATTATTTGCTCTCTAAAGGAGATATGACTCTTGAAAAGGGTATAGGATCACAACACAGGAAAGATGTTCAGCTGCACGATTCACTCGGATCACCCAAGAGCAGTAAACAAACTTCCTACAATTTCTGCTAGCATGGAACGAGGTTGTAACAAGTAATGCGTAGATAGCTGTGCTTAATTCGCAAAATGGTTTAAATTCACAACTTGTGATTGGATTAGGAATAGTAAATATTTCAGCGAAAAATATCCTGGTTCTTTTATTTGAGTTCATTTTGTTCAATATGCATAAGCCTACTACTACTCACAAATGACGCCGGATTTAATTTGTTGCTGCAGTACGCATGAAACCCGAGTTAACGCTCTTAGAGCGTCTAGTTGCCTGAGAGCTGAACGTTCAATGGGATCGAAACATCTTTTTCGAACTATATTCTTAAGTGATTTAGACAAAAAAATAACCTCGGCGGGCTACGAACGACACACAAAGAGAAAAAGCGAAACAAGCTTATCTTGCCCGATAATATATTTACCTTGTGGCGTTTCACACGCAAAATGAAAACACAGCTTAACTCTGGATAATTTCAGCCTTAGTAGCCAGCAATTGGTCCCAAGTTACTTTCTTTATCCTAGCCTCCGAGAGCTTTTGGCCCAATCATTCATCCGCAACTGATCACCATTTTAGCTAACTTGGCGATCGTTTAGACCCGTCTAAAGTCTTGGAAAAGACGGACTGCCGAGAACTGCTCGAGGTCCATCGAAATGTTATTGATGTCAAATCAATTGCATTTCTCATGATCTTACTGGCTCCCGAAGTTTCTTTTGTTACCTTACACATGCGATGGCATAAAGGATGCTGTTCTAACAGCATCCACAAAAAAATACAAATGATAGGGAAGATGGCCATTGCTAGAGCTTTCCCTGGATTTAACGATCTTGGACGTTTGGCGACCCCAATTTTTCTTTTGATGGATCATTTTCTCTTACTACTGATTTTCTATGTTTAGGGAGAAAATGAAGAAAATCTATCGACTAGAAGTTTGAATATTTGGCAAAATGCACCATCCAATTTCATCCTTATTAGCTCTTCGTGCATCTGTGCAGTGGTTTCAAATGCCTCCAAAGTGTTAAGTTTTGTGAAAATGTTAGTAACATTTGGATTTATTTATCAAACAGACCCACTTCTACAAAATATGACTAAGATCGTTTGCCTCCATTGACTCACCTTCGATATTTTTAACTATAAACACCTGTAGACCATGCTTAATTATGTGGCAATTTTCGAAATCAGTATAGTTTACCACACGCTTTATCTCTGAAATCTCTGCATTTCTGGCACAAGTAACTCACTATCTGCCTGCAATAAAAATTTGAAAAAATCCTATCATCTGGAAAATTTTGGCGCGACGTCCTTAAGTCATGTGTTTGGTTGTGACTGTGTCATTAGATCAATTGAATGTAAGATTGATTAACTATTTATTTTTTATTATTGTCAACAGAAAAAAATTCTTATCATTGTCTGCTTGCTTGTTTTATTGGCCATACTTGTCACTATAATTATTATAGTCCTTGAAACATAACAGGTATGATTCAAACTTATATTTATGTAAGAGATATTGTCACAAAGAGAAGTTTAAAACTATTTTCAAAAACAGAATATTATCCAAATTTACAGTGCGACCACGACCAGCCCACTCAAAAAAGGATGGCTACTTTTTGTAAACGGGCCAACAAAACTCAAGAGTGAAAACAATGGTTTGACAACAAAAATTTGAAACCCAACAATTTAAGTTGTGCTGGGTTGCGGACCTCTTAGAAAACTTGGTCACTTTTGATTGGTTTGTTTCAGTCCTATTTTTTGAGCAGCATGAAACAGTCTCAACATGGCCATCACAAAAAAACTTTCAATTGAAAAGACTTCACCATTTATACTCATAGAAAAGGTGGTACCATAGAGTCGGAGTGAAACTGAACCTTTATTTGCTTTAATGTTTACAACTCACTGTCTGTTGCACTGTGAGACAGAACTAAACAGTAATGATAAAATGGAAGCATTGCTTTTAAGACATTGCGAACTAAACCCAGTGGAAATCACCTTCTGAAAGTAACGTGTTATTGAACACAACATTTTTATCTTATGACTGAACTTCGTACAAAACAAGAAACTCTCATCCAAAAGTAAATGGTTATGCACAAGAACTCAGTTTAAGAAATTTGTGTTTAAAACGCTTATTGCGTGAGGAAGCTCCCAGTCTCTTGATTCAGTCAGTAGGATTTTGTTTTCCAGTGCTTTCTTTAGAACTATCAGATCTTTGTCAAGGGCTGATCAGGCAATATACTTTATTTGACTTTGTTTATGCAGCCATGGCGTCATGACTGTAATAAAAACTAGATGCTGCTATCTGCCTTGTGCTACTGAAAATTTCTAAATCGTTTTTGGCCTTCGCTTCTTTCTTCTCTAATTCCTTGATTAGATTTTTTAGTTCCTTCAGTTCTTTATTGATTCCTGGAGGCTTGGCTGGTAGTTTGCAGGAATGGATACTGAAACACAATTCTTTCTTACGTCTGCTTTGTATGACCTGGTAAACGACAAATGGAGCAGGTTTTGGCGCACTTTTCTGCAATCATATCGCATTTTTCAATCTCCTTTTTGCAAATGGCAAGCTGATGTTTTGCATCGTCAAGCTGAAACTGCTGTTTGTCCATCTAACTCGAACTTGTCGGCTGACTTGGTCCATGTCTCGAGCTACCATTTAGGAGTGTTTGAAAGTGTTGTGTTGTGGGAAGTAAACTTGCACTTGAAGTTGCAACCAGCTCTGGTAGCAAGATATTGTTGAATGACTGTGTTGCCACTGCAGGAAATGCTTGCCTTGAAACTTGATTTGGTGGGAAAAATTCATGTGGTGGTAAATTTGGCTCTTTCAATTTGTTTATCTCCTCCTGAAGAATGTTCTTTTCAACAAGCAGAAGTTTTCGTGGTGAACGGGAAAAAGCAACAAGATCTTCTTTCTGAAGGCACCTTAAGGACTGGTGGGTCGAGTCTTTGTTGCAGCTCTGAAATTGTAATACTGGGTTTGCAGAGTTTTTCATTTTCTAAATATTTTACTACATCTCCCCCAAGGTTTGATAGGAGAGTTGTTGAGATCGTAGCCCTTCAAACTATCTTGCACAAAGTGTTGACTAGATTTTTCTTCATTAGCAATTAACCCTTTACTGCCCAAGAGTGACTTATAGATTCTACTCTGTCTAACACCGGACAATTTTACTCGTCAAAGAGAGACCCCTTGGGAAGTAAAGGGTTAAAAGACTATCTCCTTTAACCCTTTACTGCCCAAGAGTGACTTATAGATTTTACTCTGTCAAACGCCAGACAATTTTACTGGTCAGAGGGAGACCCCTTGGGCAGTAAAGGGTTAACTGTGGACTCGTGCCATGGTGGCAAAGGTCTTAACACCCTCTTGTAACAATCGGGGAAGTCAGTGACCATTATCATGCATGCTCCCCACTCGGTTTAGTATCAATTGAATGCTGTGGGAAAAAGCCATTGTGGAAAAATCGTAAAGATCCTATAACTTACTGAAACTGTTTGAAACATTGAAAAGTCCAAAAAAGTTCCAACAAATAGGATCAAAATGAACCAATCAAAAATGACCAGGTTTCCTGAGAGGTCTGTAACCCTACACAACTTTGTTGGGTTCCAAATTTTTGTTAAAACTGTTTTTTCGTTCTTGAGTTTCATTGGCCCATTTACGAAAAAGTAGCCTCCTTTGTGTTCAACTAACACTCTGATTGGTTAACTTTGTTGTGATTGGCCTGGTTTAAGTAGTCGCACTCAATTTTTTACTACAAGTTCATTTTTAGTCAGTATTTTTGACATGGCTGTCAACAGTTTCCAGCACTTTTGCTTTGTCGGATATTATCACTCTATCTGTAGATTATACTAACAATAATTATTGTGATATGAAACAACCATAGCAACCTACAATCTAAAACAAGCCAGTGCTTCAAAGCATAGACAATCTCTTACACTTGCACTTTACACTTACCTTTTATTAATTTCCAATTGAATTTTACAGAAAAGGGCATTCCCACAACTAGCAAAGACTAATCTAGGTGGACCATGCCTGTGGCCTTAATTTTCTGGTGACTGAATCCCCTGCACCCTTCCAACACACATGAAAAGTCAATATATAATACTCCTAGCCACAACTTTAAGTATCACATCTGCTTGTAGTACATACATGTCACAAGACTTTTTAATTTATTTTTAGATCCAGGCTATATGTGCCTGAGTGGAAATTTAGGCAAGGCATATATTACATTGTAAGTTCTATAGTTATTTTTGATAGTCAAATTACTTTAACAAACTAATTGGTTTGTTTTTCCATCTGTTTCAGAATTTGTTTTGACACACTTTTGTAATTATTATAATAATTTGTTTTTATGAATATGCTACCTTCATGACATTAGCAAATAATAGACTAAGATACCTGCCGTTTCACAAAGCAATGAATTAAAAAAGAAAGCAACAAAGTGCATTCTTATTCTGGACTGTAAATAATTCTATTCAAAAAATAACAGTTGACCAAGAAAGTTGTGAGCACTTTGTGTATTGTTGATTGGGTAAATTTTCCACTACTTTTAAGGTTAAAATGCCAGGGTTGCAGGTTTCTTCAAATCATAATAATAATATTAACCTTGCTCATAATCATTATTAAACTAGCTTCATCTTAGAGTTTTGTTTCGCATTTTGTTGATTTCTTTTTTTTTTTTCATACTAAATGTTAAAAAAAGAAAGACAGCCTTATGATAAAAACCATGTTTAAACTAAGTTTTGAATAATTAGTTTTTAAGTCTACCATCAAGTATTCATGGCACAACAGCATTGTTAATTAATTAGCTTTTATCACAGAGTTGTTAGGTTTAAATAACTGGGCTGGTTAATTAACTTAAAGTGGTGGTGAATTTACCCAGGCTTGAAGCAACTCCTTGTCATTAATAACTTTATAATGTCACACTAAGTGCTTTCACATTTACAGTGTTGAGCCAGTGAATTGGTTTCCTGATTATTTTTAGCGTGATGTCTTTTCCTGTGGCTTACGTCACAAATGTTATGTGTTGTTTACCAACAAACAACAAAATAAGGTCAACCATAACATATTTTATACTAGTGTTACCCCTGGAACTCTTTTTAGTGAGCTTCATGGGTACTGTAGTAAATCTTGTTTAAAATTCATAAAAACTATTTTAAATTATGTTTACTTTCTGGGAATGTTCAAACCAAGGAGCCTCCTTTTTGTTGTTGCTGGCAAAAGTGAATTCACCAATAACAGAGTTTTAAATCTTGTAGTTGTTACTAAATAATCTTAGTTAAAAACGAGGAGTTAACATAAATCAGATTGTAGAAGTGCCCATTTAGATGTTTTCACCTTGACACTCTGTTTCTGCCAAAGTTCACATAATTTTTAGAGCTTACTTTGCTCTGTATTTTTGTAGTTAAAACTCTGCAAGTTCGTTTTTTGCCTTGAGTTGCAGTTACTTCAGCAAGGACATGAAAAAACTGTCAATTAAGTATTTTCAAGTCTATCAAACAAGATGTGATTGTATTTTCCAGCTGTATTTATGATAAGTGTTGTGTACCCCCAAATATACAAATATATTGAGCAACAAGTAGAGGTTAAGAACCTATTTTTCGCCAGTAACCTGGTCACGTAATTTATTGTCATTGAGCTCAAAAGATAAGGTTTGATCGCATTTCCATACACCAAGAAGAGAGTTGAAATATAATGGATAGCAGAGTATTTTTGATGAATTCACAGATGTTTAGGGTTTGGTATGTCTTCGCAATACAAGTTTCATAAAATCTATGGGAATGAAGGTCAGATTTCAAACACTGTCACTGTCGTGTTTTACTTTGTATAAACTTGATTTAATGAGTTTGAGAAGGAAACATGTACACAACAAATCATTGATTTCTAGATGCTGAAGGCTGGTGGGATAGGCTGCAGAAGTTGAGTGTTCCTTTACATTTGTTCCATGTCACTTGCTGATGTGAGGCTCACAGGTTAAGGGGAACACAGACTTGATATGAGACCGTCAGAAGAACAAGTGCCATTCAAGGGTGAAATCTTGGTTTAGCCTGGGGGTTTAGCTGACAGTGGTTATCATAACCAGAGTTGCTCTTTGTAAGAAACACAATGATTCCACATCCTTCCGTTCCCTTTTGGCATGGCTTTTTGTTTGGTACATGACAGGGGATACATGTATTTTTCTTTGATTAAGCAGTTAGAATCACAGTGCCACACCAAATTAACTTTTCCCCATGCTGGCATTTGTTCGTCAACTGAAGATTGATGATAATTTGTTAAGGGAGCTAAGAAAAAGTCACATTGTAACGTGAAGTATTTGGAGATGTAAAATAAATTATTTTAATTATTTTATACCACTGGATGTTTTTGTTGTTATGGGAAAGGAGATATTCAAATAAAACAAAAGGCAGATGGATCATGGTGATGTGGCAGCAACGAGACTTTACTGCACATTGTGTGCACTATGGAGCCTCTGTCAGTACTTAAAATCTATTGTGAACTAATAGCAGACGAGAAATAACTTTGAGATATAAAAAACACAAAGTTTTAAGTTTGCAAAAAATGCTTGGGATGACCAACATCTAATTTTATCTTGTAATACTCCCACCGACACAGCACCACAGTTTCTTTAGAGACTTACCCCCTTTGCACATGGGATAGTTTAGCTACAACTAAGTTTGCAACCTTGTTCCCAGGGTCTCTCATCTTACTCATTATTAAAACTGTGTGTTTTTTATCTCAAAATTCTATTGTGCATTTTCAAGACACTGTTTTGCTTTACAGTAGGAGGGATAAAATGTAGGGAAAATGAACCCCCTAATGGTGAAATACAAAACCAACATCCTATGTTTGACAATTTTAGAGAAAAAACATTAGCTGTACCCATCTTTCATATCTCGTTTCATTGTCCAGGCTTGAGCCTGGACTGCTTGATCTAGAGATTAGTGCACTAACCATGAGGCCACTGCACTTCCCTCAGTCCCTTATGAAACTAGTGCTCTATGAGGTTAGAGGTGTCAGAGGTGATGGCTTAACAGCATTCACTGCTGACATGACATGGCTGCTTGCAGGAGAGGTTGCTTACAAAAGGTGGTTGTTTACAAGGCATTCAAAGCCAATGCCACCGTTCTAAGAGGCAGGTGGTCACTCCTATGCAAATGTTCTTTGGGCCCATCACGCTCATAAAGGCAGAGGTGGTCCCTTATAAGAGGATGATGTTTATTATTTGAGGTGGTCATAAAAAAGGTGTTCATAGGAAGGTCCACTGTATAATGTATTACTTTCAATATCACATTCCAGAAAAAAATTTTAACACCTCTTATTAGCCTTTAACCATGTAAATCTGCACAATGAACTGTATTGTAACCACTGGTAAATAAAAAAGATTTGAAATGTACATTAAGAAATCTTCTGATCCCTTTATTAATAATTTTTCAGAAATTAAAAGCAGCTAGTGCAAGGCCCAATTATACATATTGAAATTCTACTTGAAATGGAGACCTGAATCATAATTATTCACCTGAGCCTCTATGTGAACAAGTATAATTTTAATATGTCTAAATGGGTTGCTTGGAGTACCATGAATATTTCTACAATTTGATATATTAAGTCTATTTTTCAGGAAGGTATTTCTTTTCTGCTTCTTTTAATTCATCATCCTTTTGAAGGCGGAAAACCTCCTTCACTGGCACAACCTGCAAAGGAACAAAAAAATAATTCTTTTCATTTATAGCATTCAAGATTGCAGTGGCTTATTGTCAAGCAGAATGCTTCAGCCAACTTGCATTGATGCAACAAAATTATGTTGTTGTTAATGAAAAGTTTCTCACCTTCTTTTCGACATTGACCAGTGACTGGTCCTTGTAGATCTGTTGTGTAACATCCTGCATAGCTGAGATTGCAGCTCTCATGTTGTGATTGGCCCAGATCACAAGTGAAACACCCCAGTCTCTAAACTGATTTGTTGGTACTGTGTAATACTTGGTTGGAACTATCACTACTGGGCCCTGTCAATTATAACGATCACAGTGTTCTTTGATTGGCTAAGCAACAGGGCAACCCATAAAGAGACAAATCTTTTACTGGTTGTGAAAAGTATAAAGCGCATTTCTGTCCACAGTATGAGGATATGTGAATAATCTTTGTAAGAAGGAGTCTGATACATCAGTAAATGATAAGTGTCACAGTGGAGGTAATGTATGACTCGGAGTGTGGAGTACGTGACAGAGTAAGAATGTGTGCCTGAGTGCAATAGGGGAGGGCATGGTTAATTCCAAAGATGGATGAACAAATTTCATCCCACTACAATTACCTCTGGCATTCCTCATTACCTCTGACTACAATTAATTCCCAAGTTGGAGACAACATGTGATCATTGGACAGAGGCAACCGTTTCAAGGAGAACTGTACAAAGTATGAAATCCTGGTCATTGTAGTGAGGTGGCCATAACAGTTAGTCATTATCACTGAGGTTTGACTAGCCTGCAAGAGCATCCAGTTTTTTTGGCTCTTGTTGAGTCCAAAAAACTGGATGCTCTAGTTTGCAGGCCAAGGCTTGCCAGTATATACCAGGTTGTCTAAAGTACCCAGCTGCTGTCAAAAATCTGCATCTACTTCAAGCTTTTGGCCAGCTAATCTGTTGAGCAATTTGCCTGATTGTTAAGAGAAAGAAGGTAAAATCAGCCCCTACTCCAACACAAAAATATAAATCATAAATTGTACCTGGTTATTCCAAGCTTTTACAAAAGCTTCAATATCTGAAGGATCAGATTTCTTACTGTGCATCAAGATTGCATCAGCTCCTGCATTGAGGTAAGCTTCAGATCTCTTGAGTGCTTCATCCAACCCCCACCCAGCGATAAAAGCTTCAACTCTTGCTACAATACTAAAATCAGGGTCTGATTGGGTATCTGAAGGAAAATGGAAATAAGAGGTCAAAATATCTAGAAAATCCACTGCCTTGTTCACAGATTTATTTGTGGACCTTGACTTTATCAGAATCCACATAATTTTACAAAATCGAAACTTTGGCAACATTTCTACATTTGAGCCAAACAAACTTGAATGGTAAACCACGACAAAAGTGCATGTTTAAAAGGTTAATAATACCGACAAGGTATGAGATCAAGATGGCTGGATATTGGTGATATGTTTTTTGCATGTTTGGACCAAGATGC
>CM042753.1:3383726-3434245 GCA_022496165.2 Catalaphyllia jardinei | reverse complement strand
AGAGTAGAGTAGAGTAGAGTAGAAAAGAGTAGAGTAGAGTAGAGTAGAAATGGAAGTAACAGAGAATTAACTCTGAAGTGTAAATTTTAGTGCTAATTTAACCCATGAATAACCCACTGGGCGTTAGCCCTAGTAAAGGGAATCAGGGAACCACACGAGGTAAAGAAAAAATCTTTTGACCTTGGTGGGAATTGAACCCACGACCTCCGGATTAGATCTACCGTCACTCTGCCGACTGAGCTACGAGGTCGGACAGAGAAAGTCAGGGTTGATTTAGATGGTGGATCACAGCAAAGAGAAAGTAAGGGTACATATGAATGTTGTGCCGCGTAGCACAACTTTTATAGAGTAGAGTACAGTAGAGTAGAGTAAATTTCCTTTGCAATGAAGGAACAAAAGCCTTGCTGTTGGACAGTCTGTATGACTCTACTCTACAGTAATCTACTACATATACTGATAGTAACCTACTGTACTCTACTCTATGCTACACTAATCTATAATACTCTTAACTGCAGCATACAAGATCTACTAATATACTCTACTCTATATGGAACTGTTCTACTTTTGGTGTACAAGGAGCCCTAGAGGTCACAGAGGAGCCGAAAAACTATGTGCTTTTCATCGGTCATTTTTTGTGCTACGTATATAAATTTGAACAAAACCTTTGGACAAATGTCTGAAGGTTGGGCAAATGAAGAGCCCTAAAACATTGACAAATGTCTTCTTAGCCTATTCTTCTATAACATTACAATTTCTTGACAATTCATGGAGCAGTTTTCAATTTTTTTTTTTTCGTTGCAGGACAATGCTAGTGAAAACCATCTACACTGTGAGCTTTCTCTAAGGCAGACATTCCTAGAATTTCAATATTCTTATAGCTCTGAGACTTTTATGACAAACCTCTATGGTGGTGTTTTCTTCCCATCCAAGTCTCTTGGGAATTGAGAGACAAAGGAGACTTAATATCAAATTTCTAATTTTAGACTAAAATCCAAGCTAGAATACTGGTACTGGGGTATACATTAAAGCGATTAAAAGCACTTTTTCTGTGTTTACATTGCCTCATCTAGATCTAAACACGAGGAGGGTTGGGAGAATTTGAGACAGTTATATAAACCTAAGACATAGTCAAGGGTTTGCATGACTATCAAGAACTCTCCCAGCCCCCACCTCTCCTCCCTCAAGTGTTCAGATAAGGCTATGTAAACACAGAAAAAGTGTTCTATTGCTTTTATAAAATAAATCTCAAAAATAGTGTGAATCTAAAATGTCACAACCATGTTTACATACTCTCATCTTAAGACACCTATTGACCAATGTGAGTACACATAATAGCTCAGCTATTTTATTGACCAACCCACTCTCCATGACACTGACCTGCCTCTTGCACTATTTTAGCACTTAATCCATTATGGGCTTCCATGATAAATTCTAAATCTGCTGATTCCAACATATTTCTAAGCTGGGTAGTTTTCTGAAAATGAAAACTGTATTTAGTAGACAATAACAAGTTCCACCTTTGACTTAAAACTGAATTGAAACAATGCATTCCAATTCTTATTGTCAAATCAAATACAATCATTATAAAAGCAGTCCTAAACACTACTAGCTGAGGTTATTCACTCAAGTGAAAATTAAAGTGTTTGTATGTTATGGTATGTGGCTTGGTGTGTAAATCACCAAGTGTCTGCCTATATTATTAGACTAGTATAAATCTACTAGTGCTCTGTCACAAATACTTTTCTCTTATTGGCTATGCTATTCACTATCTAAATCCCACAGGGAGCACTCTGTAAGTCTTTTAAGGGGGTGGGGGTATGGTGTTGGGACACTGAAATCCTTACCCTATACAAGACCATGATCAGCTTGATTTTGTAACCCTATTCCAGACTAGGCATGAAAGACCCCTGCACTATACCATACTTGTCTAGCCATTTTCCAGACAGATACTTGAATACCACAATCGTAGTCCAACATACACAAACTAAACCAATATCTTACAAAGCCTCTTCTGAAATTCAATTCTTTATAGAAACCCAAGTAAAGAACCCTGCTCCAGACTAAATTAGTTGTACACTGGGCACTTTTTCTGGTAAGTTATACCCAATCCTAGACCAAGACTGTCTGATTTCTGTACCCTATCCCAGACAAACCTGTCTCAAAACCACACTCTTCACATCAACACATACCCCATATACAGTATGGGAGTACTCCCTTTCCCCCACCCTCCCAAGTACTAATTCCTACCTTTGGTTTGTTGGCAGCTTGTGATGAGCTTAATCGGATTAACAGTTTCTCTGAAAATAAATCTCAACAAATGTAATATATGTGGTCATACCATTTTTGCAAGCTGTAAAAGTTGTGCTTATGTACAGAACAGCCAAACCCAAAAAGTTCACATTCAAGTGAACTTTGGACAGCTTCTCTTCTATATCAATAATATTTTCTAAAAAAAATATCATCTAAAATTCTCTGTAAGTGGATAAGTTTCATGAACATCTTGTTTCACTTCAAATACAACACTATTAAAAGTACATGTACAGGACTTTATGAACTTCACACCTAAATTATCCAGTATAGTCTTTTTACCCAGTATTAGAAAATTAACCAATTTCATTTTAAAATGTTATCTTTAAGGTTTATTTTCTTAAGATTGACACTGCTTTTGTTCCCAATAGAAAACATTCTTCACAAAGAAGGAGGTTGTCCTCAGCAACATAACAATCATAATCGCCTCTAAAAGGAGGGCCAGAACATCTACAAGCCACCTTGTAACATTGTCAGCATAAGTAGAGGATTACAATTATTATAGTAAATATTGTACTTCAGTGTAGTCAAAATCATAACGATGTGACCCCCTTCCCCTTATGGGAAGTTCCCATTTTACTGGAGGTTAGTTTTGGTGCAGCCCCTCCCAGACCCCATGAGGGAGGTGTACATGTCACTTGTAAGTACGTGTTCTGTTTACACGAAACCCGTGAAGAATGATGTTATCTTATTTTACGAGTAATACAATGAGAAATTTAAGCAGTCATCGTGTATTGTAGCTGAAGGAATAACTCGTGTTTTCATTTGGCAATGAACTGATCCCGGTTCGGTATCCGACCGACCGGTCAACTCCACACAGTGCGCGGGGAGTTTTTAAGCTTATTTATAGTCGCTCTGCTGTTATTAATATTTCAATACAGCGCTTACTCTAGAGGCGACAAAATGAAACTCTGGCAATACAAAAAAATCAGCAGAACCCAACTGAACTCAACAATATACCCTCAGAGAACTTCACTTCATACGCTAGACTTCATATAACCTTGAAAGGCATCATGCATGTACACGCTGGTGTACACAAAGCTACAAAGCAATAAGACTTCACGCGTGTCGAACTTTTCGCTGAGAAACAAACGTTTCTCGACTCAGAAAAATGTTCCGTATTTACCTGTTAGTTGAGAAGTCGAGGCAGTGAAAAGCCGACCAAATGCTCGTTGAAGAAACATTGTTTTAGACTACAATTTACGCTATATCTTGTCGAAACTGGTGTGACAGAGACCGATAATGGCACTTGGAGAAAGACTGGAAACTAACGGAAGAGGGAGAGAGAGAGAGAGAGCTCTCTTGGCAAACCTTGGTGGGCTCTCTATTCCTGCTTTTAGACTTCCGGCCTGTTCCAGGTTGACCATTCCAGAAAATTTAAGATAATCAGTTGCTCTAGTAAACAAACACACTAGCAGACTCGCATGCTCGCTAGTATGTTCCTAGCTCGCCTCTACTGTCTCTACTGTTACCATATCCCGGCACACAGCAACGCTTATGCGACTCATCGAGGTGGGGCGACCTTTCGACTGCCTCCCCAAAAAGTCTAGGCTCCTGGTCTAGGCTTGAGAGTTCTAATTTTACTTCCTGCTTCGAATAGCTAGGAAGAGAAATATAATGATTGCAAAGGCAAGAGCGGGATTTGGATGTTTCTATTTTATGATACTTAATTAAACATAGGGTACATTGGTCCAGTTGCTATGAGCTGGATCATGGAGGGGACTATAAATATAAATAATAAATACAGTACCAGTATACTAGTACTGTATTTATGATTTTTTTTAAAGGGGGGCAGTCTGCCTAGATCAAGGTATGGTGTATAAAATTATCAAAAGAATCTTGTGTGCATCATAAAAATGTGGGACTAAACTTACGTTATTTTGAGAAGACAAAGAAAATTAACAACTTCATCCTAAACTCTACCAGATAAAAACATTTATTATAACAGCAATATTCAGAGTATTCCGTGTTTTAAAAATTACAATACGAGCAAGTTTAAACTCGTTCAAATTCGAAGCATCGGGGATTATGACATCATATGTGTACGTAATAAAAATTGAAGCGAAGTCCGCGTATCTGGGCAAGTTTGAACTTGTGTGATTTATATTGCTGTACAGCACACGCGATGATTGGTTGTTATCAGAAATTCAACATTTTGGTCTTGTTAGATCTGAATCGTGATTGGTCCGTTTCAAACAGAAACTGACAAAGTAATTTACAGCTGCGTATTCAAGCAAAATATGAAATATTCATGAGAGCGGGCAAATTACAAATTACTCGCCAGAGTTTTGAATGTTGTAAACGGTGCGAACTATACGTTCAAAATGTCCAAGAGGACCAAAAGCAGGAAAATCATTGTTCGGGTAAATGGCCAAGCAAACCAGGGGGGAAGAAAAGAAATGGAAGATTTTAAACGCGTCGTATTCGATCGAGATCCGGAGCAAGCATTTTTCTCGGTCTTTGATGGCCACGGTGGAAGAGACGCAGCCATTTTCGCCCGGGAACATTTATGGGACATAATAAAGCAGCAAAAAGGCTTCCACTCGAATGATACAACCCGAGTCACTAAAGCCATCAAGGATGGATTTATGGCGACACACTGCGCGATGTGGAAGCAGATCGGTGAGTCATAGTCGCCTTCATTTTCGATTTATTTTTTTTCGCTGTTCTGAAGCGTGTGGTACGAAACAAACTGCGCCCATCGGTTCGGAGCATGTCATTAGGAGAATCGGCTGTATTTTTCTTCCGATCGCCTCTTAAAATCGAAAAGAAATTTTCGGTTTGTATTTATCCCGCCAAAACTTTGTGTTCGGTATTCTTGACGTTCAAAGCGACTCGGTAATTTTATCCCGCTTGTCCCTCCGCTATTCATATGCAAAATACCCATGCCTCTAAATAACAGTCAAAGCTGTAAAGGAAAAGCAATTCTACTTAGTAAAGGAAGCTTACAAGAGTCTCTTTGAAGAATGCGTTTCTTTTAACTACGAATATTTAGAGGCATGTTCTGTCGTTTATGCAGTCCGCCATTAACGAGATTTATTTACTCGCTAAGCTTTTCACTGGAAATATTCTGTTACTTAGATCTTTAGAACAAGTATAATTAGAAGAAGTACAATTGATTGTTGCGTCACTACTTGGCTTGATATTGATTTTAAATAATTTTAGACGAGACTGTGAAAAATCCTTTGCTTTTGGTATTGCGATGCGGAAATTTTGTTTTTGAAAACTTACAAAAATTTATACTGCGGTTTTCCATCTGTGACCGGAAGTGAACCTATGCGACTGCTTGTGGTCTCACAGGTCCGTAACACCTGTCCATCAAATACGGTTTCTGTGGCAACATGTCCAGGTTTGTTTCGTAATGAACAAGCGTATAGAACGATCAAGAATATTGTGAAGGAAATATAAATATCCATTTAGCGTTTGCTTTACTTGCCTTTGGTCCAGCTGAATTACGGCTTCCCTGAGTCATTTTACCCCGCGCCCTCGCACAAGCTGTTGCTTCGCTTGCTTGACATTCTGTTAGCGCGCATGCCTTCTGCGATAATTTTTTCTGAAGAGGAGAGACTGCTAACACACTAAAATAATATAAAATAGCGTAGCTCCATATTTCTGTATATAAACCACACTAAAATAAGCCCGCGATCAGCCCGTAGCTTTTCCTCGGGATCTCCCGGAGTGGCGAGAAAGATCCCTCATGGAGATTGTCGGGCAATTGATGGAAATAAAAAGATATTAGTCTGGCTGATAGTACAGATATTGCGACTGACAAAATTTAAGCTCCAAGTTTCTGTGTGAAAGAAACTGCACTTTTTAACCATTTTGATGTAACTTTGGTCATTTAACACTTTACCCTAACCATGGTTCAATAAAAAATTCTAAACGCTGCAAAACGGTATAACCAGGATATATCTAAACATTTTCTTCACTGCAGTGTATTACACTCGCTTTCAACACTAACGTTTGTGAAAATGAGACCTGACAGCTCTCTGTTAGCACTTGCACGCAAGATTGCCTAATGTCCTGTCTGCGTTGATCACACCATGAAAACTATCATCAGGGGACTGGCCGACTGGGGAGGGGTCCAAGAAAGATTTTCATGTTATGTTTTCTTTTTTATTATCATGATTTGGTCGTTTATCAAGTTCCTTTGCAACTTTCGACCAAAGAACAAGCTAAGAATTCTGCAAGAACACATTGGCTGCCACCCGTGGTTCCCGTGAAGTTAATAGCCAAACATCCATGTCGCAAAAACAATGGAAAAATCGTCTTAAAAGCTTTACATAATCCTGTTACACAATCTTTTAATTTCCCACTGCGTTACAAAGGTTAAGCTTCTTGGCATGCCTAGACCTGCAGAAAAGATCGATGTCAGTAGGTACCCTGATCCTAACCTATGACCGGGCTTTATTTTCGTATCCCCTTGGTTGACCCCATGAGGCTCTTCAGCTTCTATTCAAGATGGCAAAACATTTGCCCCTGAACTACGAATGATCACGCAGTGGTGTCAGAGTCTGAATTTTATCACCATTCGGGGGAGGGGCTCACCAATTAAGGGTATTGGCGGTCGGAACTTTAAGGTAGTTCGTTCTTTTAAAACGACTGTTTCGAACTAATTTATTTGCAGATTCCTGGCCTCGTACAAGACACGGACTGCCAAGTACATCTGGGACTACAGCAACCGTTGTGATCCTCAAGGGTAGAACGCTGTACATAGCTCATGTGGGCGACTCACGCGCAGCACTTGGGCGATTGAATAAGGAGAAAAAACTTCAAGCTGTGGCTCTCACTGCCGATCATAAACCCGACGTCCCATCGGAAAAGACTCGAATTGAGTCTCTTGGTGGAAAAGTCCTCTCTCGGAATGGAGTTCCACGTGTAGCGTGGGAAAGGCCCGTCCATCATGGTCACAAGGGGCCTGTCAGAAGAAGTACCCAGACAGAGTCAGTTCCCTTCTTGGCCATTTCAAGAGCACTTGGCAAGTAGCAACATACCCCTTTCATTATTTTCTATGTTAGAATGAACAGCGATGTTGGCTTTATGCTCCTGGTTAATTTAATGGCAATCGAAAAAAAACCGCCCCTTCTCCACGCAGCAGTTCCATGTAATAAAGCCGCATTCCGGGTCAAAGATAATGCAACTAAAAAAAATAATAACGCTGTTTGCACCTGCAAGCAAATCAAGAGTAGAACAAGTGAACCCAGATGCCGGTTGATTTTACAAAGGTTCTTCAAGTGTGGCGTCAGAGTCGATTCCCAGTTTTGCCAACGCTTGGAAAAACGGCAAAAGTTTTTGCCATAGAAGACGGCTAGGGGGGATATTACTGTCGTCTCTTAAGAAAATCGCGGGTCTTTAACCAATGAAAGGCGTTAGTGCCAAGCAAATTCTCTAAAATGCAGAGTATCGCTAGCTTTTGGCAATTTTTAAAATCAATGAAGTATCAAAACGATTTTTTTGTCCGTCGTAAGAGTGCACCGAGATTGGAAACTGTGAAGCTGTCTTGGTAACTGAGATATCTCCGATTGTTGTAATGCTTCAAAATAAGGATGATTTATTTCTACTTCTGGGACTAGGTTTACACTAGAGCAGATTTTTTTTACCCATCACAAATTAAAAGACTGCCTGGACCAGTGACAGAACAAGGAGCCTAACAGCGACCGCTATCAACGGCCATCAATACGACTACGACTTTGGATTGCTGCATCCGCCATTTTAGTTATACCGCAAACTCATAATATCGGCGCTGGCGGAGAGATTTCCGGATTCGAGAGAAAAGCGTTTACACAGCAAAACTTTCCGGGTTCAAAAGTTTTCGGATTCAAAGTTCCCACTTAAGATTCCGGATTCAAAATCTCCGGAGACGTGACCAAACCGAGATGTTTTTATTTCGGATTCGTTCTGTGTGTAAACGGCAAAACCAATCCGGTACTAAAACGTTCCGGATTCATCACGAATCCGGAACAATTTCCTCTAGTGTAAACCTAGTCTGAGAAACTAACAGTTATGTTTCATTTCATCATTTACTTGTGTAGGCGATCTGTGGAGTTTCGACTATTATAGAAGCGAATTCATAGTCTCCCCAGTGCCCGATGTGCGAGTGTACAAGATAAGCCCTGGTGTGGACAAGTTTCTGGTCATTGCATCGGATGGCCTGTGGGGAATGATGAGAGTCGAGGAGGTGGTTAAATTTGTGCACAATTTCAACAAAGACGACCATTTAAAAGGAGGAGACGTGTCACACAGGTACGAATCATACTCGACTTGTTTCGTCTGTGGGTCGCTTTTGAAATAAAGCCTAGAGGGAAATGCTTACGAAACCTGGCAAAGTTCTTTGTACTGTGTTTTTGTCTGCTATTTTGGGGTTTGACTCCAGGTGTTTACACAGGTGGTTACGTGTGTTTTGTTTCTAGGGAAAAAATGCGCTAGTCACTTGGAATCTTGACTCATGTACGTCGACAAGTGTGCAATAGGAGGGTAGTGAAAGTTTGTTAGATATATGTAACAATTAAAAATATATATATATATCAAAGTAAAGCTACCGAGGTTTTTGCAATCATTCGCTCAACTACTGTTAACGACCGGGTAACGACCCGGCTGTGTAGATACTGATGATCTCAAATTTCCTCAACAGGTTGATTCAGCGCGCGTTGTCAAGATGGCGAGAAAGGGAGCTTCGAGCGGATAACACAAGTGTCATAGTGGTACACTTTGAGGAGGCTGAACAGGGAGCAACAGCTAATAAAATACCCAGACTAGAGACTCCCGAGAGCGAAGAATCAGACATTGAAACAAAAGAATCTACGGACTCTTCTCAGGACAGCGACAAAACGCCGAATCAAGACTCCACGTTATCTAGTGAAAAGCCAGCGCTAGTTAGGAAGCTGGCGTTTCGCTGTTCCAACCCAATGCAACTGACTTCATGCGTGAATCTCAATACGAACAAGTCTTCACAAGAACTACCATCAGCTTTCAATCCACTCCTTAACGACCATTCTTCGCCGGTAGTGTCGAATTGTCTTTCGTGAATGTCTTTGAATAGAAAGTCGCGTGAAGAGAATATCACAACGGAGAGTCACTTCCCGCAGCAATCGAATCCTCTGGAAATCTATTTTTAGATTCTCGGGTATGGTGACGTGCATACACGACCTGATATGATTGGTTTATCTGAAAACAGATTTTGAAGTATTACCCACATTCAAATGTGTTTACAAAATTTCTTCTAGGCGGTAAAATATAGGTGTTTTAATGGAAAAAATGAATTTTCTGAAATGTATATATTGTATATAGCAAAAGCACTGCATAAGTGGCCTTTTAAGATTTCAACGTGTAAAAAAAACAAAATATCAAATGCGCTGAAATGTAATTTGTAGATAGGGTATCGCAAACACAGAGAATTTACTTTTTTAGCGCGCTGAACAATGGCGCTACACGCAAGTCTGCACCTGATGAAATGTAGGAACTGGTGGGAATCTCTGTATTAAAAATTTCACGAATTTTTTACTTTTATTGACTGAAAAAGAACTACATCGGTAGTCGCGAGATGGGTTATTAAGTAGAACTCAAAATAAACTAGTAAATGATTTTCATGTGAAAAAAAGCTTTTTACTGCAGTATAAACTGTATGAACCGTGTTAGGAGTGAGAAAGAAGATTTTGGCTTCTTGACTGCCGTAATACGAAAATGTGGAGAGGAAAGCGCAAGTCAATTCAAGAAATGGACTATAATTTAAAAGTAATTAGTGAGAGCCTTCTGAAGAAAAACGAATTGCGAGCACAATGTGACGAATGTTAAATTATTTATTAGCAAGCGATTTTATGCCAGGACATAAAAAACTGAGGAACAATAAACAATATGCAACGTCTAGCGCAACATGCAGTCCAGTTTGTTTATCAATTAATGGTTTATATTACCTTATATTGGTTGCTAAATAATAGATAATTGTAAACGTAGAAATGAAGAGTCCCGGGTAATGCTAAATTCCTGCACGAGGCTTCGGGTGAGCATGGTTTGGCATGATACAGGGGTCATTTCTGTTTATGTGAAATGGAGTATATGCGTTTTCATCTGGGAACTTACATCAGTGAAGTGAGTTGTAACATTTGAAATTTGTCAACCGAAAATTACGTTTTTTTTATAACGAAAGTCACTCACCCTGGGTAGAATTGCCCAGCTCGTTCCCAGGGTCTCCCATCTTCCCGCCCTACCAGAGCGAGGGAAATAAGAGGGAGTTTTAGAAATGGCGACGGCGCGGACGACGCCTTGCAAAAAAATGAATTTATATTTTACGTTCGAATCTCGCAACTGTGTAAATCTTTTCAGTACGCCTATGGGTCTAAAACCTTGCTCAGGCAAAACATGCACCGACAGCGTTCAATTCCAAATGAGGGTTCTCAAAAATTAGCCATTGTGGTTCTTGTTCTCCAAAATACATAGAACCTAAGGGCTGTTTCACACTTTGGCATAAGCATAAGCAGACATACGCAGACGCAGTACGATGTTGATAATTAGCGCCTTTTCTTGGAAATTTCCCTAATAAAAGGTGCTAATTATCTGGAACCCACTGCGTCTGCGTATGTCGGCTTATGCTTATGTCAAAGTGTGAACCAGCCCTAATAGTTATTTCACGTTGTTGCTTTGCAGAGGACGACAGAAAAATGTACCAAGATTCAAAACGCACGTGCTCAGCTATTGTTTTGCTCATCAAACCTTTTGTTTGGTGACGCTTTCCTCGACGTAGCCGTCGCGGTTTGCTAAAACTCCCTAAGGCCTACATAGGTGCGGTCTTAATTATCTTCAGAGCTCGCAGCCTCAGCCGTGGCAAGGAATTCTTCATTCGCCTTGAACTGAGGAAAATCTTTACAATCTGTAACGTCTTTAACTCAGTGAGTAGTGTCTATACTGGGGTTACCGGCCCACGGCAAATGAAGGCTAAATGAAGTATGTAAAGGCTAGTCCTTTTATCCCATGGCTGGCGCACAGCTAAAATGAAGGCTAAATCTAGGTTGATAGAAAGGCAGTGATAAGGGGGTGATTTTGTTTGAGTCGACAAAAACATTTATAAATATCCCATCTGTTTTTTCCATTTAAAAATTGCAATTCCTCTGTCTTTTTTTCTTTGTTTTTCGATTTCAGCTTCTGTAATAGGTATTTTAAACAACCTACCATCTTTAAGTTTTACATATTTAATGCCATGAAAAATTTCTGTGTATTCAACACCATCAAAATTATTAATTGTAATATCTTTATTAGTTAAAGGATCAGTATAAAAATAATTACCATATTTTGTATATTTAATACCTTCTTTCATTAAAGTATGTTTAACGCCATCTATAATTTTTGAGTTAGGTTTTCTTTTATACTCATTTATTGTTTTATTACCATAAGGAATAATTTTAGGCATTATCATAAGCCCATTTTGAAACTTATAATAAGACCTCGCTATTATTGCTTCTGCTTCACTATCCATATAATGTAAAATAGACACTCAATCTTTTTTATTCACTATACTTTTTATAATAGTGTTTTTTATACTTACCAACATCAGGACAAATATCAACAAAGAAATTATCTAAATTAGCAATATCAGTAATAAGATCTACATTATTAAAGCTACCTCGCCTCAATGCACTCTTTATTCGGACTAGCATATGGGCATAGCTTTGGAAAGCATACTTGCAGTTATTCATGTTTTCATTAACGTTCTTATAGTCAAGTAAACATTCAATTAGCAGAGAACCACCAAGAGAAATAATAGTCAAAATAGATCCTGAGACAATAGCTGATGCAATACCACCTCCGGTAATGGCTCCTGAAAACAATCTTGCTGCATATTTAATATTTCTGTAATACCTATGAGCTTTCTTATATAAAAACCATTTTCGATGAATTGTTTTGTAATAACCCATCAATTCATTGATTTGATCGCTATTCAAGTCTGGTGAAATATGATTGAAATCGCAAATTTTTCTACTCATATTTTTAAATAATTACAGGAAAATTATTTATAAATACTAGAAACGTGTTTCCCTACTACCCACTCACAGTCTGATGCAACAGACAAAGGGAAACGTGTTTCCTTACTACCCACACACAGTCTGATGCACTAGACAAAGAGAAACATGTTTCCCTACTACCACGCACAATCTGATGAAACAGACAAAGGGAAACGCGTTTCCCTTTGTCTGTCCGGACAGACAAAGGGAAACGCGTTTCCTTACTATCTCTTGTGCTCATTCTTCTACAAAATTATAAGTCAAGTTCTATGATTAGACTTATTATGGTATGTGTGACATTGGAATTAGTTTTACTTCTAAAATTAACACGATCTTCTGGACTTAATTCAAGGGGTGGATTGAAAGAGGCTACAGCTGAGAAATGTCCAGAAGGTTTTGTAATATAATAATCGTTTCCTACTTCATTACCATTTACAATTATTGCGACAGTAATTACATCTGGAGGGTTATTGCTTAAATTAGATGACAAAGCACAATACAAAATTCTTGAAGATACTGGTATTGGAAAGCCTGTGTATTGTGTAGTTGCTCCATTTCCAAAAGACCATTCAAAAGCGTTGTAATTGATATCACCATTTTCTTCCGCATTAATGGTAACTTTAGGTTTGGGAAAGGTAATATAGTCATTTATATTCTGAACTAGAGCGTTAAAATCTGCTGTGTTTGTTTTGTTTTGCACTAATGAATTTACTGTATTAGACAAAGCTGTTATGTCTGACGCATTTCCTTTTAGATTTAGCGCTGTATTGAAATCAGGTAAGTTAACTTTACTTGCTAATTGATTATCAACATAGCTCTTTTCAGCTTTATTGTTTTGATGGACAGTCAGTGTGTTTTTGATAATGTTCAGATCACTAGATTCTAACTTATCACTTAAGGCTGTCTGAACATCTGTCACGTTTGCTTTTTTAGCTAATTCATTGTTTACGTAAGTAGTTCCAGCTTTATTTTTTAATAGGTCTGTGACGTATTTTTTAGTGGTCGCGTCACTGTTATCTACTGGAGAGGATACATTAGTTAATCTTTTGTTATTAATATGGTAATGCTGGTCAGCTGTTAAAGAGAAACCAATACCTCTATCTCCCTTTTCGCCTTTAACTGCTTTTACCTCTAGTTTTTGTTCTCCATTAGTGAAACCCATATATTGAATAAGTAATTAATAATGTTTAAATAATTGTTTCTTGACTCTTTTCATATTCTTTGATATCTCCATAAGCATCACTATTCAAATTATAGATATTTTTGGTTATTAAACCTCTCTTAATAGTGAAAGGAGAATCTGACACATAGATTATACTAAATTCATGATTTGGACTCTGAAATCGAGGATGAGTTACAGTGATCTGTTTAGAGAGACCACTGAAAATAAATTTCATAGTATCATCTCTAATAAATAACCAAAAATATAATTGTTTTCCTTTGGCGTTATGAGGAATATTAATACTTTTTAGACTTGACTCATTAATTAAGGCATTTCTGGAAACTACTACTCTATCTTTACTAATAAAAATATTGATTGGAAAATTACCACCATGAGCAGCCCAATATAAAGTTATTATCATGCTATCACTTGTACTAGCTTTATATATGAAGGTTAAATAAAACGTGACATCACCGCTGTTATCATCATTTGTCTGATATGAATAGTTATTTTCAGTTCTACCTTCAATAGAATCAGGAAAATAAATATCTTTTATTAATAATAATTTTGAATCATTTCTTATTAAATTTCTATATATAGCTTTAATTAAATTACCATTTTTGTCTAATTGCGTTTGTAGATCAGAATGGACTGTCCCTATAGAACTCTGCAAATTAGAGACTGAAGTTGAAAAAGATTTTTTAAAATCATTTAACTGTTTAAGATTGATAGCATCACTATCTTCATTTCCTTCTGGAAGGTTTTTAATTTTGTTATTATTCATGTCAATAGGAGCTTCAAAATTGACCACATCATTATCAAAGTAATACAATCGGTCCCAGAGATGAATCGAAACATCATTCTGATAACCTTTGACACCATAAACCACCACATAAATATCTGTTTTAGGATCTGTTTTACCTTTAAGTCGAATATCAATATCTAAATCATCAAAACTAGGATTGATAATACCCTTATTAAAATGTATCACGATTCTAGTCTTATTAGCAATTATTTTGCTATTAATTTTACTGACATAGAGAGTACCACTAGATGCATTAATTTCATCAACAGTAAGTCCATCACTAATATACATTTCATAAACTATAGTATAGTTTCCGATTGGTAAATATACAACATCAATACTTAGTCTTGTACTATAATAACCTAGACTTGAGTCATAATCAATTTGAAAATGGTATGTTTTTTTATTTATACGGTGAAAGTCTTTATTAACGACTCCAATTTTATGAATATCATCATCATCTTCTTTGAAAAGGTCATCATCCATTACTTTTTTAAAGACGTTTTCTCTGTCAATAGACTCTATTGCTCTCTCCTCTGACTCTTTTATTTTTGTGTCCATGATACCTGAAATGATACCAATATTATCATTAATAGTCTTATTGACGAAATTCATTGATGCCGCATAATTGCTATTAATTGCTAATGGATCTTTGAGCCCAATAATACTCTTACTATTCATGTCTAAATTACCTTCCATCTTCTCACTACCATCTTTTGGTAGTAGGTCAGCTTCAGTCCGTGCTATTAATCTAACGAGATAGTCACGATTCGATTTTAACAATTCAAAATTAACTGCTTGATGTTTGATTTGATCATAATTTGGTGTCTCCCCATCATCTTCAACAATAGTTTTTAAATTGTCAATAGTAAATCCGCCCATATTTAGATTACCTTGCATTGCACGATCACCTGATAATGGAAAATAAGTCGCTTTAGCACCTCCAACAGTTAGAACAGAATTATCAACAGAAGAACTTCTAATTCCAATAATAGTGTGATCACCCATATTTAAATTACCAGTCATCGCTCTCGAACCATCTAATTGGAGCAAATCTGATGTATCAACATTTGTTATTTTTTATCAACATATGCTTTACTAACAAGATCATTATCAGTAAATAAATTATCAGAATATGGTGCTGTGTTCTGTATTTTTCTCTGCTTTAGATCAAAAGCCTCAGTTCCATCAGCATTGCTTTTTAATTTAATAAAATTTTCATTAAGATATTCTTTATTTACTGCGCTATATAAATCTTTTCTCTTAACAGTTAATGAGTCAGTATCTATGTGATCATCTACGTTTTTTATTTGAAGAATATGGTGTGTATCCATTTGGAGATCCCCTGTCATTGGCCTACTACCATCTAACTTTAGTATATCTGATGGGATTTTAGCAATTTCATCATCAACATACTTTTTATTTGCTGCCTCATCATCATCATTTGGTTCTGGCAAACCTTCAATTCTATTATTATTCATATTAATATTCTCAAACTGAAATATTTCATGATTACTGCTTACTGTCTCAATGTTAAATATATCATGGTTAAAATTAAGGCCTATCGACCCCTTTACTACTCTTTTATAAAACATAAAACTAACTGAGTTCACACTTGAATATTGCCCATAGAAAAATATTCTAAAATTAATATTACCGGCATTTCCATTGCTCCGGAATCTAATACAGGATCTATGCATTTTTGAAGACTCTCTGCTTGTGTCAAATGTTATAAGACTATATCCGCCTCCTGCACTTACATTAAATACTTTCACGTCATTGCCAATAAAGTCAATACGATAAAGAAATATCTCAAATATTACTGTAAAAACCCCCTTCTCTAACTTGTCATTTGTCATGTTTAATTCAACCCATGCATTTCCACCAAATGCAGAATCAGATCCTGTTTTTCTTGTGAAGTAATAGTCTCTATGTTGTGTATGACCTGGTACTATTAGAGAATTTAGTGGATTTAGTATTGACCCGTTCTTATAAACGGAGAACCTTGGCTCAAGTTTTAGGCTAAGATGGTCAATATCAGCATGCCCCTTTAATATATTTAGCTTCACAGCATCACTATCATCTGTTGGATCAGCTAAATCAATTATTTTATGAGTATTCAAATCTAAATCACTATTTATAACCTTGTCTAATTTAAGTCCTAAATTATGGTCAGTGTATTTTTTGTTAGATGCATCATTATTATGGACAGGTGTTGCTACATCTGTTAATCTCTTTCCATCAATATCAAAATTACCATCATCTGTAAGACGGAAACCAATTCCAGGAAGACCTCTTTCTCCTCTTCCTCCCTTTCCACCTTTGCCTTCATTTTGTTCTAATAATCCATTACTATATCCCATATATATAGTAATAGATCTTTAATTTTTAAATTAATGCATTTATGAAGAACTTTGAGAATCATCAAAAGAGGATTGCGAGAGAGTAGATTGTGAATCATCAAAAGTAGATTGTGAAGATTGAGATTCAGACAAAGAAGATTGAGAAAAAGAAGATTGAGAGGGTGAGTAGTCACTATCTTCTGAGTCAGTACTTTCTAAACTAGCGTTAGTGAGAAAATCTTTATAATCAGACATATATACATTAAATATAAATTTTTGTTAGATATTTTCATTAAAATTCTTTCTTATTGTCTTATTTATTTTATCTATATAAGCAAAACTGTAAGGTTCAGAAGTTGCTTTAAGGAATTTACCCTTATTAACATTAACCTCTTTGCACATTCTAGCAGTCTCTGCTGAAGAGGGACTATCAAAGATGCAGAAATGAAAACAATTAAGGCGTATATCTTTTGGAGTGAGATAATAAGATTGGCTTAGATAGATAACACTGCAACCTTTATGACGACCGCCAATGAAGTAATCGACAAGAGGCTTCTGATTCTTTTCACAAAGGAAGTCATCAAATATGACTATTTTTTGGTTATCACCATCTAGTTCTGATAGAGGTATTATTTCGTCATTACTGACTTCAATAACATCATAACCTACCAGAGATAGGCTGGAATGTGTCCATTAGTGTCTGATACTTTGGTTGTTCTAGATTTTTTGAGAATAGATAAATTTTATCAAAGTAGAGAAGGCTGTATAGCATATGCATAAGGGTATTTGTTTTACCACAACCACTTGGTCCACAGATTAGCATTCTAAAAGTGTTTGATAGCATAAAAGGTTTGAGTCTTTTGTATTTGCTATTAGCTTTGGATGTTGAGTCATAGTTTGGAATTTTCATCTATAAATTATATGGATAAATTCTTTTTCAATTAGTGGAATACTTAGATATAACATTATATTGTATGATTTATAAAAATATAAATTATGTTAATATATGAGTCTATCAAAATGGAAAGAATTAGCTGCTAAGAGGACAAATACAGGTCTGGAGAAGAGAAAACTCTTCAATGAAATAACAGAAGTGAGGATAAAGAGTAAAAGCACGGATCAAAGGATTGCAAAGACTTTTAGGTTAGATAAGCTTGATCAAATAGCTGAACAGACTAAACCGAAAAAGAGAGTGCGATTTCAGGTACCCAGAGCGAATAGAGAGGGAGGTATTGATTATGCACCTGAAGTAGATCCCTATGAGGATATGGATGTAGAAGGATTGTTAAATCTAGAAGATTATGTAGCGCCTCAAGCTGAAAAACAAATAGCTAAGATACCAAGAGAACCACCTCAGTATGAAATGGATCCTAGTTTTTGGCAAATACCTAATGAACCACCTCCTGAATATGCATCACAAGATCCTTTAGCTATAGAGGGACCTCTAGAAGAAGATGATGAAGATGATGAGGAAGAAGAGGAAGATGATGAAGAAATAAAAGGAGATTTAGAAGCTGATAAGATTTTAGATGAAATAGAATTACCAAATTATAGTGATGTAAATGCGAGATTATCTCAACCAGATATGACAAGTGCAAAAAGCAGAAATCATTTAAATAAGGTTGTAAAAGATGCAGAGACGAGAAGAAGACAAGTAATTGCTCTTAAATCACAAGCAACAAAAAAATTTAATAAAGGGGAAATAAGCGCACAACAGAGAGATATTACTCATAATAGATCTGACAAATTACGGAAAGAGCTTAATGAATATATTAAAGAGTATAAATTCAAAAGTAAAAATACAAAGGTTATGGGGCTGGAGGCACTAGAGGTATTACAAAAGGAGGAGGAGCCTATTTCTTTAATAATCCAAAAGAAATGCTAGATAAGTTGACTCTCATTATTGCAGAAATGAAAGCCGGGAATACAAGCCAAGATATGAGAAATATGGGTGTAACTATACTTGATGCGCTGTTACATTCAAAACATATGAATAAAAGCCAATACCAAAAATTAATTTAAAAATATTTTTTAATTTAAATATCATATAAATGGTGAGAGAAATAACGCTAAGTAGTTTTGCTGTAAAAAGTGAGCCAGGAAATCGACCAGGTGATTTTACAACAAGGTTTACACCGACAATAATGCTAGATTCAGACTCAACCTACTATATTGGATTTAACAGAATTATCTCAATGTTTTTTTCATGGACAAATGTCAATGCTGGATATAATAATCAGATAATATCATACAGTAAAGATAATGGTAATAGTTGGACAGATATTAATTTTACTCAAGGTGTTTGGACATATAGAGACTTAGACAATTATATCAGATCTGTGACAAAAATAGTGGATGGAGATGGAAATGAAGACTATCCTATTACACTGACTTTTGATGATCCAACTTTCCGAGTTATTATAACTTTAGATACAAACTATCAGCTTGATTTAACCAAATCTGATTTTAATGAACTTATTGGCTATGATAAGAAGATTCTCAAAAGATGAGCAGAATATAGGAGCGAGAGCACCAAATCTAACAGAGGATACTGATGTTTTACATATTCATTGCGATTTAACTAGTACTTCATTAGTTGATGGTCAAGAATCAGATATTATTTACAGTTTTGGTACTGCAACTTTAAGAGCATCCTATGGTTTTACTCTTGAACCTAGGCGTATTGTTTTTAACCCATTAAATAAAACAAGTATTTCAAGTATACGTATCTATATAACTGATGGATTAAGGAGACCAGTCTATTTAAATAATGCAGATACTGCGTTTTCACTAATATTAAAAAAAATAAGTAATTAATAATTATATGCTTAAATCGAGAGAATTCAGAAAGATGTATCATCCATCTCTTGGGAGATATGTTTATGTGCACAGAGGAAATGGTCTTATAGTTGATAATATTATGAAGCCACTTGGAGCAGCTGCAAGTGCAGTTGGTAGTGCAGTTGGTAGTGCTGTAGCAAAAGCAATAGGAAGAAAAGTAACTAAAGGGTCAAAAAAGGCAAAAGAAAAAGCAAATGCAATGGCAGAAAAATTAGGAGATCTTATAAGAGAGAGACTATCAGGAGCGCCAACTAAAAAGAGAGGGAAGAAGACAGCAAATAATGGTAAAATGACTCAACAAGAAGTTAACACATTAATTAATAATCTTATGGCACAATCTTAAAAAACAAACTAAAAAAATAAAATAATTAAAATATATATGTCATTCCGATCGCCAGAAAACGTCCAGAGAAATGAAGAAGTCCGATTTTTACTTGAAAGTAATATAAGAGCTCCGGCAAATGGCTCAGAGCAACAAAAAATGGTTATAAATTCGTAATAAATGATAGAAGTTCTTTTTATGATTGGTATAATGCCTATTTTGAAGTGCAATTCCATTTAGATCTTAAAGCTGATGGTGGAAATAACGCTGACACACGCACAACACTACTATGTGGCCCACATTCCCTTATTAGACATCTTGTTATTAAGAGTGCTGGTAAAATTATCTATGATACTGATAATCTCCATCTAGTTACTTTTGCAAAAAATCTATTAGAATATTCAGATGATTATGCCCGAAGTGTAGCAAAAAATAGTTTTTGGTATCTAGATAGTGCTGAATCTACAGTGGCTGCAAATAACTCTAATTTAGAAGTGAGACGTTTATTAACAGCAAATAGAAGTAGAGTTAATGTGAGTATTCCATTAAACAGATACTCCTTTTTTGAAGAATTAGAGGGACGGATGTTACCACCAATGCAACTTGAATTTGAAATAGACTTAACACCTGATGCAGAAGCACTTTATGGTGCTGTTGATACAACTCGATTAGTAATTGATCGTTTTTACCTATGGGTTCCACGATTACAACCTAAAGATGCTCTAATGACTAAATTCGTCTCTGATTTCCAAAAACCAAGTAAATGGAAATACCTAAGAGAAATGTATCAGAGATCAGATTTAACAAATACAAGTGGTGATTTCAGAATATCAGCCTCTATTGATAAAGTAAGATATGTCTTTGTCTATTTACAGAGAAATAAGAATAATACAATGACAGCAAATTCCTATATATTTGATACCTTTAAACTAAATGCAGGTGATGCTAATAGTAGCCTGACTAGCTGCCGACTTGAATATGGTGATGGTGTCTTCTATCCAGAACGCTACTTTGATAGTGAGAGTAAAACCAGAATATTCTCTAGTCTAAAGGGTTATTCATGGAAGAAGAATGATTATAATACTGGTACTCAACTTAACATCACTAATTTCACATCTATTTATCCTCTTATCTTTTTTGATCTAAGTTACCAAGCTGAGGGAGTGAGTAGAGATCCAAAACAACTTATTCTTAAATACATGATTAACACTAATGATGGTGACCAATTTAGAGTTCATGCCATTGTCCTATATGAGAAAGACGTTGTTGTTGATAAAGTAGGAGATCAATTAGTTATTGTTTAAGAAGCAGAAAAATGTGGGTGTGAGTAAAAAATATTTAAGAAAAATAAAATTTAAAAAAATATTTGTATAATTTATATAGAATGAAATATACTAAAGTGCAAAGAAGCGAAAGAGGAAGTGAAAAGAAAGAAAAGAAGGAAAAAAAGGAAAAGAAAGCTGTAGCTAACTATGAAACTATAACTAACTTTTTAGATATTGATACAAATTGTATCACTTTTGGAACACCTAAGAAAAATAAACATAATGGAACTCAAATTCCTATTTTATATAAAGGTAAAACATTATTTGTCTTTTATGAAGGGACTACACCATTCGGTGTTCAAGAAAACTTTGATAATAATAATGAGTATCTTGGAACAAGTATGCAAATTAATTTAGAGGGGGATTATCTAGAAAAAGCAAAAGAATTAGATCAGTTTTTTATTGATGCTTTTTATGAGAATAAATGGGCTCTAGCAAAAATATTCCAAAAAATAATATTAGAGGTTATGATGAGCATGGTCAAGGTGGTTTATGGAAAAGAATATGTAAAAAACCATATAAAGTAGATAAAAAGACAAAAGAGAGGGAATATCTTGATTATCCTTCTAAAATGGAGTTTAGTCTTTTCTATAAGAATGATAAACTTGAAACTACTATTTATAATGAAAAGAGAGAAAAGACAACATATGATAAAATAGGACCAAAATGTAATGTTAAGTTTATTGCTGCATGGTTCTCTCTCTGTAGAGGCACTTTTGGATTAACAGTTAAACCAAAATTAATGCAAATAAGATATAAACCAAGAGAGAATATGTTTAATAATTGTATGATTGAAGATAGTGATAATGAAGATAGTGAAGGTAGTGAAGGTGGAGAAACAGAAAGACCCATTTCTCTCAATCCAGAATTATGTTTTGATCTCAGTGATTAAAGAAACAAAAAAACAAAACAACACAAAAACAAAAAATATTATTTATGAGTTAAAAAATTTTAATTCATAATTAATATAATGACTGATTTACAGAAAATAAATGTCAATCTTTCAGAAGGTCAAATTAAAAAACTCAAAAGAGCCTATAGAAATAAAGAAGAAATAAGTATAAGATTAAAAAATAAAGATTTAAGTGGTAGTTACACTCTATTTGTTCCGTCAATTGTAGTTAATAGAGTTGCCAAAGCTAAGAGTAAAGGTACTGGGGCTCTGGTGAAAATTTCAAAGAGTAATATTAGAAAACAAACAGGATCAGGTATTTTCTCTAGTCTCCTACCTATCTTAAGAAATTATGGTCCAACTCTTGCTAAAACTGCTGGTTTAGCTTCTCTCGCTGGTTTAGCTAGTGAGGGAACTAGACAGATTGTAAAAAAAATAACTGGTGGCCAAATATTTCAGGTACCCAATAGTGAGCTTTATAGACTTGCAGAAATGAGTGATTTGCTTAACCAGACTCAGATAAGAGATTTAGCTAATGCTTATAACAATGGAAGTGATATGAGATTTAAAATTACTGGGAAACAAGCTGGCAATGGTATTGGAACTATATTAGCTAGTATTGGAATACCACTGCTCTTAGATTTGTTTAAAGGAAAGGGAGTAGGCAGAGGGGGTGGTCCTAGAATAGGTATGCCACCAGTACCGCCTCCATTCTTTGGTACTTGGGGTGAGGGTGGTCCAAGAATAGGAGGAACTAAGGGAATGGGTAAAAAAAACTCCAAAAAAGCAATCTAGGTAATCAAAACAAAAAGCTAAAATTTAAGAACACAGTTCCAATGAGTAATTTTGATCTCCTAGAATGGTGTGAATATTTAGGTATACCTATAAAAGATGTATTGAGTAGAGACGTTACAGTGCCACATAATCATAAATTAGGCCTTTTTATCTATAATTTAGAGCCATCTTACATGAGTGGCTCTCATTGGGTTGCCACTTATGTTAGAGATGGAGTTATTAATTATTTTGATAGCTTTGGTATGCCTCCCTTTCAAAGAACAGTAGATCATGCTAAGATGAAAAATTTAACTCTTTTGCATCAAAACATGCAAATACAAAATCTATACACTACAACCTGCGGTTATTTCTGCCTCTACTTTCTTAATGAGATGCATCGGGGCGTCGATTATTGGGATTTACTAAGTGTATTTAAAGGAGACACAAAGTATAATGAAAAATTTATCAAAAATTATTTTTCTTCCCTTTCTGCCCTTTTCCGATAATATTCGAGCATAATCTCACATTTTATCCCATTTAATTTTACTTTTATACCATTTCTGTTTCGCTTTGCTCTCTCTCTGCCCTTTGGAAAACAACATAATATTCTGTATTTATTGTATAAATTCTTATTGCGCTTGTATTCCTCTTCTAATACCGCTAGCTCCATGAATCGTGATATCTCACAAATTTTGGCATTAATTTTGTCATTAATTTTTTCACCAATTTTTTCATTAATATCCATTATATTTAAATATATTATATTATTTTTAAATATAATGTCAGATTTTTTTCGCCCACGCCCTATTTTTAACACATATGAATCTAATTCCGAGGGAATAGTAAGACACATCCGAAATAAGCGAGATATTGGAAGTTTAGATCGGAATGGTTACCTTGGCATTAATATGCGTTTTAATGGCGAGCACATACACCATAGAAAACATAGATTTATTTATGAATGTTTTAATGGGGAAATGGAGGATAAAAAGCTTGTTATTGATCATATTAATAGCAATAGAAGTGATAATAGATTAGAAAATTTACAATTAATAACCCAAAGTGAAAATCTTAAAAAAAGAAATATTGATTATAAAAATACAAGCAATGCCCCCATTTCAGTGAGAGCTATTAATTTAAATTCAGACCAATCATATGAATATGGTAGCATGAGTAAATGTGGAAAAGATTTAGGTATTGTCAGAGCATCCGTATCCAGAGTATTAAATGGACTACAAAGGACTGCTACCAGTAAAACGGATGGGGATAAATATTATTTTGAGAGAACTTCGATAAAATTATAAATATATATTATATATGAAATCGTTTTGCGTCAAACAGAAGAAACAGACAGAGTGCGTTCCAGGCAGTGAGCAGAGAGTAGTCACTAAGAATGGTAGAAATGCCATGAAGTGTAAATGTGTTGAATGTGGTATTACAAAGTTTCGTTTCATTAGTGGCAGCGCTGTTCCAAGAGCTGCATCTAAACCTAAAAGGGGTAGAAAGAAAAAAGGAAAGGGCCTACTACTAGGCCCAAATAGTCCATTTAATAGCATACCGCTTATAGGTGCAATTTTATAGGTGCAACTTTATAATTAAAGAAATTTTTTATTAGTATCTTATATATGCAAATATTTTGTGTTAAAGAGAGAAAACATACTGGTAATGTCCCCGGACCAGAAAAATATGTAATGACATCTAATAATAGAGTTGGTGTTAAAGTAAAATGCGATGAGTGTGATAGTAGTAAGTTTAAGTTTTTATCTAATAAAGAAATAAATGATTTGAGAGAAAAACATGGTTCTGGATTTGATGAGGCCATTATTAAAGGTTTAGCAGCTGGTGCAAAAGGATTATTTAACTTAGGTAGGAGAGGTGCCGCTGATGCAATTAAATCTGACACTGTTAAAACTAAATTAAGACAAGTAGGACGTAAGTATTTAGATGGAGCTATTGATTCATTAACAGATGATGTATCAAAGAAGATAGCAGGAAAAGGGGTAGATGTTCACAAAGCAATTGGCAAGCTTCCAAAACCAAAAGGTGGTTGGACTCTACCTGGTCATAAGTATACAGGTCCATATAATGATTTAAATAAACAACTCAAATTTGATAAAAATACTGGTGAAATATTAGAGATATATGATAAACCAACAGGGACAACTGATGCCATATCAATGCAACATGATGTTGACTATAGTGTTTGTGGCGAAGATAAGAGCTGTAAACATAGAGCTGATAAAAAGATGGTTAAAGCACTTGATGCTGTTCCCTGGAATGAGAGACAATGGGGTCATTGGATGGCAAGAAATATGATTGATAAAAAAAGAAAGTTAGGTTTGGGAAAAAAAAAAACGACCAAAATTTAAAGTGGAGTGAAAAATTAGCAGATGAGTTACATAAACCTATAAGACGTCATTTTAATAAGAGAAGAGTTATTGTGCACAATGTTGACCAAATTTGGTGTTCTGATTTAGTAGATATGCAAAAGCTTAGTAAATGGAACAAAGGTTTTAAATATCTTCTTATGGTCTTAGACCTTTTTAGTAAATATGGCTGGATTGAACCTTTAAAGAGTAAAACTGGTTTAGAAGTATCTAAAGCTTTCGAAACCATTTTACCAAAGGCTAAGCCGAAAAAGTTATGGGTTGATAAAGGAAAAGAGTATTATAATAAAAATTTTCTCGATTTATTAGATAAAAATAATATAGAAATTTATTCTACTCAAAATGAAGAAAAGTCAGCTGTCTGTGAGAGATGGAACAGAACTATTAAAGAAAAAATGTATAAGATGTTTACAATCAGAAATAATACTGTTTACATTGACATCTTAGATAAAATACTTTCTTCTTACAATAATAGTAAAAATAGAAGCATAGGTATGACTCCAGCTGAAGCTAGAAAAAAACAAAACTATGGAAAAGTTTATTTAAAAATTAATGCCGTAGATAGCGAAATCGAGAGCAAACCTATGTTTAAAGTTGGTGATACTGTTCGTATAAGCAAATATAAAAGAAAACCTTTTGATAAAGGATACACACCTAATTGGACAGAAGAAGTATTCGTTATAGACAGAATTTTACCCTCACATCCTATATCTTACAAAATAAAAGATTTAGAGGGTGAAGAAATAAAAGGATCCTTTTATACAGAAGAGCTGCAAAAGACAGATCAAACTGCTTTCAGAATAGAAAAAGTCATTAGAAAAAAAGGTGATAAAGCTTTAGTTAAATGGAAAGGTTACCCAGAAAAATTCAACAGTTGGATAGATATAAAAGATTTAGAAGATTTATCCTAAATTTTGTAATGACCATATGCATAACTACTCTTCCCATCATTTAATAGGTATCTCTTATCATCATAACATGACAGGCTAATTTTATTTAATTTATAACTATAAATCTCATGATGATCTGACCTTATACTTTTCATCTTGTGGTGCATTAGTCCGTTATTTTGTAGTGTATTTTTAAAATCACTATGTTTTAGTTCACTACTTATTACATTTTTCTTAACTCCTTTTGCTGTTTTTGACTCTTTGTTATCTGTCTTGTATGAATACATTTTACTTTTTAATCCAATAAATTCAGTTATAGGTTTTCCTCCGCATTCATCTTTGAATTTTCCAATTACTTTTTTGTTATAGTCGAAATAGTATTTGGAATCTTTATCATAGTCGCTATTATCAAACATATTTCTTATTTTTATCTAGATCTTCATATACATCTTATGTCTTTATATGGTATAATAATGAATCAGTATCAGTAAATAGTAGCTTTGCATTATCACCATATTTTTTCTTTATAAAATTGTAGTGAAAATCATACATTAATGTTTTGCTTAAATCAAGAATGCCCATTCCAACATATAACGGTTTATTCATTTTGACTACTTTTTTTCTCACATTTACTGCAACCAAATCTTCTGAAAATATTTTGCATCCTGTATAATTTGGTTCTGATGTAAGTTTAAGAAAATGGTCATAATCTGTCTCTAATTTTACATTACATCGTTTTCTTACATTTTCCATTGTCTTTCCAAATACACTATTGTTCATTAGTTTTTGCATTCTTTCTCTTCTCTGTATTAAAGTTAATGTATTCTTTTAACCATGGTTTCTCATTAAACTCAAGAATTCTATAGATTTTCTTTAGTCTTAGACCTAGACTCAGATATAGCTCTAGATTTCTTTCATAAAGCACATATTTCTCTCGGTTACATAAGGTAGGTATTAATTTTTTAACATTTCCGCTTGAAATATTATATGTATCTTTTATTTCTCTGCAAAAGTCTGACAGCATTTCATCTTTTACTCTAATTTTTTCTGCAGCACACGGATATCCATTATCATAATCATGAAGCTCTTTAGGATATTCTAAATCTACTTCATAAATACGCCCTTTACCATACTCTTTAGGCAACATTGAGTCTGATGGACCTATCCATCTAAATCCTGAATGCGGTAGTGGACCAGACATAGCCCAACCATAGAGATAATTTGCATCAAGATATATTATATAACTCTTTTCCTCATCTGGATTATAGTCTTTTATATATGGATTATTTGCTTTTGCATTTCTATGTGCAATATAACTTATTCCTCCTCGCATACCAGATTCAATAAAGAGAAGCATATCAATATCAGTTATTAATTCTAATGATATTCCAATCATTTTTAATGCTGCATCCCAAGCAAAATGCGGTAGGGATATGTAATATGCAGGGTCAAGACCATAGTTTGAATCTAAAAGGCACATCTTTCTGAAGTTTTCAAATATATCAGCGAGTAAGAAAACATCAGTCCTTAAATACAAATCATGGTATTCACCCATATCTTTTACATTAAAAGTATTCCACACTCTCTTTGCATGTTCATACTCATCATTACTTATGGCTCTATCAGTTAAAAAGCTATAAAAATCTCTCCTCTCTGGTAAACTACAATCATTAAACTTCTGGAATGAATCCATGTAATCATATGGATAGACACCTTTTTTCTTCATCAATAAAAATTCCTCTTCTATTTTGTAATAGTCTCCTGTGTATTGTAAATCAGAATCTTTTAGATTACTCGCTAGTTTATCTAAGCTACTCTTTAGAAATTCTAGACTGTCAATAAATGCTAAATGTTTTCCAAGATAAAATGCCTTATATTTCTCATTATTACATGGCACAACATCAATATCAATAGGCGAAATCTTTTTCTTTATCTTTTTTATACCAAGTTCTAGTTCTTCTTCTGTTGCATTTTCTCTTATCTCCTTATTCTTTTCTTCTATCTTCTTATTTTTTGCTTCTATCTTCTTATTTTCTACTTTAATAATTTTTCCTATTTCTGTCATTATATGGTGGCCATCATATGTTTTCAGATTATGAAAAACTACAGGTATTTTTAGATCTTTACTGCTAATTTTATATTTTAAATTACAAGAATTGTGGGCAGCACCACGATATTCTCCAGTTATATGGCAATGATCTCTTACTGCTCTATCATCATTAAAAATTCCTTTACAAATATGGCAAACAGTCGCATTCCTAAACTGTTCTTCCTCCTCACAAGTTAAAATTAATGGTTTATTAAATTGCGTGTTTATGGTCCTCTTACAGTTTTCTACTTCTTCTAAGATACAATGGAGAAATTTAGATATTGAATCGCTTCCACGATATATGACATCTTTGCTGTATTTCTTATCGTAAAAACAAACTACTTTATAACCAAAACTACATGGCGTGTGTTTATGAGTCTTTTCAGTATATGATTGACCTTCAGATTTGGATACACTACTAATCTTTTCTATTATTGATTCAAAATCAGCATAGATAATAAATGGCAGTGGCAATCCATTCTTCTCATTTCGAAAATATATATTAGGGATGACCTCAGTGCCATCCTTTTTGATATATTTTTCAGGTAATATTGTTGCCGCCTTATCATTTAATGTGTAACACGCCTCTCGGTGCCTTTCTAAAACACTCGGTGTAGTAAAACAATGTAAACAATTCATACAAAAATGCTTCTTTTCTTTATGTTTTGTTTTGTTAAACATTAATTTGTTAAAATCAGTTATAAGTACAAAATGATACTTTTTGTTATCATCTTTATCACTAATCCTTAGCATATTGACAATAACCAAATAGCGACTTTTGCTGAGATATAGTGGATATACTCCATTGTCATAATAAAATATATTTATCGTTACTTCAAAAATTAGTTCTAATTTAGGCACTTCACTGAGAGTTGTTGGAAATTTGACAGAGCTAAGATCAAATTTCTTTAAAAATTGTATATCTGACTCTTTTATCCTCTGAGGATTGTTTACCATTGGATTAAGCTTTCTGGTTATACACCAAACCATACATTTATCATCCTTATTTTGCAAGTTTATTAAACCTTTATTTGAGTTTCTTAACTCTTTTGGAAGTATGATATACATACCAACACGGAGAGGAACATATTTGACAACATTAACATAATGTTCTAATATAACCTCAATTGTCCAGCCAGAACCTTCAGACAACCAGATGGCAATAGCATTTTCTATTTCTTCTCTGCCACGATCTAATTTACCTAGTATTTCTTCTCGATTTGTGATGATAAATATTCTAGTATTAAAATGAACATCCTTAAATTCATAATACATTTCGCCATTCTCATCTATCTTCTCTTTTTTTAGAGTTATAATTAGAGTTACACCTACTTTTAACCCTCTATCTTTTTGTAATAAGAACTCAACATTTATTGAAGTTAAGTGCATTTGCCTATCTGGATCAATCTTATCTAAAATCAATACTCTAAATGATTTGGCAGCTCCTTTTAATGCCCTGTTATTTTCTCTAACTATTTGTTTTTGGTTTTTGATATCAGATAACTTTTTACCAGGAGTTTTTACTATATTCATTCATAAATTCCGGTTTGTAATATGGGGTAATTTTTTCAATAAACTTTTTTATATCCTCTCGTATCTGTTTAGGAGGTTGGCTTCTTGGAAAAGGTATTGGCCTTTTTTTTGTTCTCGGTTTTGGAATTGGTTTAGGTGGTAATATTTTTTTTGGTATTAGAGGTTGTGGTAATGGTAACCTTTTTTTTCCTCTTCCAGTTATTATCTTTCCATCTATGATCTTTTTTGGTGTAACATTTACTCTAATATTAGGCCTATCTAAAATACTTTTATTGTGAAATGAGTTTAAATATTCATGAAACATTTTCATAGTATATAATGATTGTCGATTTTTTTTAAAATTAAAAAGTTGAAATTAAAGTTCTATTCATGGATATAAATTATAATAGTTGCGCTCATGTTTTTTAGTGGCCAAGTGAGACCATTTACCCCCTAATCTATAGTTCTTACCATTATTGCATATATCACAATACCATGCTGTGTTCCTAAGCTTATCATTGCAATATAGCTTTCTATATAATTTATAATTTTCTTTCTTAAGTTTTTTCATTTCAGGTGAGTCTTTGTTGAATTCCATTTATATTAATATTCAAGTCATTTTTAAAATATTTTATTAAGCTAGTATTTTCTCACCTCCCCTCATTTTAGCTGTGCGCCAGCCATGGGATAAAAGGACTAGCCTTTACATACTTCATTTAGCCTTTAGATACTACATTTAGCCTTCTTTTGCCGTGGGCCGGTAACCCCAGTATAGACACTACTTCAGTGAACCACACAAACTACAGTGACTTGGATTTCCGCTATCAGATGATAGATAAGTTTTCTTCGGGCTTTCCAGAATATTAACTCCAGACATTGCTGCAGAACATCATATCGTTCCTGGTTTATTTTAGTGACAACACATCCCGCGCTCCCGTTGGTAGGCTTTGGTACATTATGCTTTTATTTTCCCACTAAAATGCTCCATTTTTTCCACTAAAATCCTCGGTACCCCCAAAAATGTCACTAAAATGCGGTTGAGCCACTACAGTATACAGTGCCACTTGAGACGGTGCACTAAACGAGCCGGCTCGTTTGGCTCGGCAGTGGATGTAAGAACGACGTTGTAAGTGTTGGGTTCATATATTTAGTGGCTCGTTTGGCTCTCTTGGCTCGGCAGTGGATGAAAGAACGAAAAAGAACCTGTATGTGCGTTAGGTCCGTGGTCTATATATTTAGTGGCTCGTTTGGCTCGGCAGTTGATGACCATGGAGCTAACGAGCCAAACGAGCCGGCTCGTTTGTGGATGCTAAAAAGTAGCCCTGTATTCTGTAGTTTAGCCTGCGGTTGACGTTCATAAGTTAAACGTCTCAACACAACTAACAATTCAGAGTGCTTAGCAAACGTATGTGAAGTCTTAAAATACCAGAAGATAATTCTCAACATGATCTTATCTGTTGTTCTGTTAATCCTTTGTCCCCTTTCAGTTATACTTAAGTGAAAAGGTTACATTGTAAGTCTTGATGTAAAGTATATATGAATTAGAAAACAGTCCTAAGAAAGCACGCGCGTTGATTGGTTAAAAATCCTGTTTGTGCAAATATGAATTATTTCATATATATACATCACACAATCCTGTTTGTATAACTCGATGGAGACACAGAACTAGCGCGCGCTGTTGACGTAGTGATGGCGCGAGCAAAGAGAATTTACATTATGATAATCAAAGTTAACAAGTTGTTTTCCTTTTTCTCGTCGTGTGTTTTCTAAAAGAAATAGAAAACATGTACTCCGTGTTTGTATCGAGTTATACAAACACACTTGCATCTACTAAAACTCGTGAAAGTTTGGGAGAACTCGAAAAAGCTGTGGAAACACTCGCCTGCGGCTCGTGTTCCCACAGCATTTCTCGTTCTCCCAAACTTCCACTCGTGTTTGTATAACTCGATACAAACACGGTACATGTTTTCTATTTCTTAAATAACTCATATTTGAACTGCGGTTGTAGATGCAAGTGAAGTATGATCGCAGTGAATTTTCCAATTTAAGCAATTGGAAAGAAGAAGCCTGAAAAAAATCAGGGCTTCAACGGCATTCGAACCCATGACCTCTGCGCCTACCGGTGCGATGCTCTACCAACTGAGCTATGAAGCCACACATTGGAAGCAAGGTCAATTTATTGAGTTCATGTCTCCCGTAAGGAGTGAAATGATGTAAAGTATATATGAAATAATTCATATTTGAACTGCGGTTGTAGATGCAAGTGAAGTATGATCCTCGCAGTAAATTTTCCAATTTAAGCAATTGGAAAGAAGAAGCCTGAAAAAAAATCAGGGCTTCAACGGGATTCGAACCCATGACCTCCCGCGCCTACCGGTGCGATGCTCTACCAACTGAGCTATGAAGCCCTACAACCGCCTCTACAACCGCAGTTCAAATATGAATCATTTCATATATACTTTACATCATTTCACTCCCGCAACCGCAGTTCAAATATGAATTATTTCATATATACTTTACATCATTTCACTCCTTGCGGGAGACATGAACTCAATAAATTGACCTTGCTCCTAATGTGTGGCTTCATAGCTCAGTTGGTAGAGCATCGCACCGGTAGGCGCAGAGGTCATGGGTTCGAATCCCGTTGAAGCCCTGATTTTTTTCAGGCTTCTTTCCAATTGCTTAAATTGGAAAATTCACTGCGAGGATCATACTTCACTTGCATTGTAAGTCTTCTCGTAAAAAAGTAGTTTTATTTCTATATGTTGTGGAAATATTAATTTTCCTGGAAGATGCTACTAAAATGCTTGAATAATGCTCAATGCTTTTGCTTCCCTAAAACGCTTGAAAAAATGCTAGCGTAATGTACAAAAGCCTCCCCGTTGGCTCAATATAGATAAACTTCCTACTACGCCACCCCTCCCTTCAATATCTGGAAGGGTCTCTACCATTCTCGTCACCATAGGCCTTTTCGCTTCTCTTCTCCCCGCCGGCTAAGAGAAGCGAAAAGGCCTATGGGGATGAGAAAATAACATTTGTACGATGCAAGGTTGAAGTAAAATATGACACTTAAGTTGGTTTCCGTGCACGAAACACAGGTGTACAACTCTGATGCACATTTTGAAGAAAGTAGACTTAGTGAATCATTTGTTTGAGGGCCAAAGTAAAGTAAAGTACGAAAGAACAATCGATGCTAGGAATGTTAACTTCATTTGCACAAGATGGACCCTCAAATGTACTAAAACCAGACAGCTTCAGGACATAAAATCATTACCGCTGCATCAAACGAAGTTTAAAAATATCTATTAACTATTGACTAAATTATCCATTCACTTTTGACTAAATCTAGTTCAGATTTTTTCAATTTGCCCATTACGCCTTGCAGTCATTAAGAGAAGCTGACAAATCTCACACCACCTTGTTACCATATTTTAATCAAACAGGTTTTTATTTTTGGCTAAGTTGTGGGGTGTGCACGGTATGAGCAACTAATTTTAGGTAAACCACTGTTTAAACATGTTTCACATGTTGCTGTGAACCAGGTATAATATAGATACCAGTCAAGATAAACTCACTACAAACCCCATTTATCAACAAGCTTATTTATCAAATGCAGTACAAAACATAATGCATGGAGCTTTTTTATACGAGTAGTGTTTATCAGCTGTAAATTTCCTACTTCTCGACAATTTGGCTGTTGCGACGGTTTTTGTTTACGGGTTAGAGAGACTGTTGTGAGTGTTTTGTTTTCAAATACACGCACGCGCTTACTGTACAATGAACGAAAAATTTTCAATACTGCACGAAGCGAAGCTGAGTGCAGTATTGGAAATTTCGAGTTCATTGTACAGTAAGCAAGTGCGTGTATTTGAAAACAAAACACGAACTAACAGTCTCTAACCCTTTTAATATTCAATCTGGGTTCACTGCTGGCGATAGACTTGCAATGGCTTCCCGCCCGACCTGAACACTCCACAGTTTTTATGCATTATTGTAGTAACGCACTGTCACTAATGTCGTTAAGTAACGGGAACTCACGTGATCAATTTTAACCAACGACGCGTGCGGATTTTAGACAGTGAACGAAGATAAAATGTTAATATCGGATAAATAAAGTTTTCCAAGAAACTACTAAGCATACTCAGTTTTATCAAAAAATCAAGATAAAATGCACCGAACAATGTGAAACAACAGTTCCTCGAGTCCTAAGCATTTAAACTTCTGAACAAATTGTGGTCAAATTACAAGCATGTTTCACTGGCTTACAAATAGGGGCGCTTTCACCCTTTTCCACGAGTCCTGATAGTTGGAAGCAGTGCAAAAAAAACAGCGAGAGAAGAAAATCTCGCTGTTATCGTGCCGACTGATCCCCAACTGACCGAACGCCTAGAACATGGTAGGGTGCTATATTTCCCAAATAAAAGTTGTTCCTAGTGTCACATGAGGGGGTGTTGTGACCAACCACAGTCACAGTTAATGGATTAAGAACTTTGTTATATTACATATACGTCGGTAGCAATATCCACGATCTTTTTATTTGGAAAGGAAGAAATCCTCAGGGATGACTAAAAGGCATTTCACTTTTCAAACATTTCATTAAAAAAAACAGACCAAACGGTCAATGGATTTCCCATTTAAAGGCGCCAATCCAAAAATTGAAGTTTTGACTGATCAATGCAAAGAAACCTTCCAAGATCCTTTAACACTGAAGAAAAATCGGACTTAAATATATAAATTAAAGGCTCTATGACCAAGACGGAAATGCTGCTGTGTTTATATTATATGCATAAAAACATAAGTAGTATTGTCGTTGCAAGAGAAAATCGGTTGTTTAACAGGATAGTGTCAACTGAATAAAGTTTCCGAACACACTGTAAGTTGTCCAGTCATGTGAGTCAGGAAACTGCTACAATATCGATGGGTTTTGACAGTTCTTGTTCATTGTTTCTTTGAGAGATATCATAGTGTTCCTTAGAGCTGTGACCCACTTCTGGTATATCAGGTTCACGCATGACCGGCATGCTGTCAGTAATCAGTCAGATTTTGCTTTAGCTTGCGAAGGAGGATGAGGAGTTTCAGCTGGTGATTAAAACAATACATAAACTGTATTAATATAAAACACAAAATTGACACACTCCAATACTTCATTTCTCATAACAAAACTGCAGTACTTATTGTAGCTTTTAAATTAATTCCGAATAATTACTACTTATCTTGAAGTGGTCAAATAAAAGAAAGTCTTTGCAATGTTAACTGTATCTACCTATGTGTCTTGAGACAAACTTGAGAATTTCGTCGAGTAAGATAACAGGAAAGGAGAAATAGAGAACTGCGACCCATTCATCCCAGTTCAAAGGCGTGATGCGGAAAATAGTCTGCAAGGAAAACAACAAAAGCAAAATTAACTTGTACCAAATGAATGAATGAACGGAATGGAATGGAATGGATGAATGGAGACTAATCTTTATCGAAGGTGCCAACTTCACTAAGAGCTGGCGTGGTCAATGTAGCCGAGGCTTTATACTCATTATGTGGTCATTATGCTTGATTATGACAAATTTATGATAAATGTAAGGCTGTGGTGAGAGTACGAAGCTTATGAAAAAAAAAAACAGAAAAATGTTATCCAGCTTGTTCTTAACACTTGTGCAACCATATCCGACAGTTTTGCTATGACAAAAAATGTTCTTTCTTATGCAAAAGATTTTCATTGTTCCTGCCATGCAACATGGCTGCCGTGCAAAACCTCTATAAGCACTATCATTATTTACAATATGATACTTACATTGGTAATCTTAAAGTAGAGGATGACAAAGTGCATGATAAATGAAGCAATAATTGCAGTAATGAGAGAAGGATTCCTCCAGGGTGGCATGACAAAAAGACTTTGATTTTCACTCAAGCTGCAAATCAATGATGAAATAATGAATAATCATTAGCTGTACTTCTCATTCAATTGTCACAGGTAAATAGATACCAGTAAAATTAGTATTCTCTGATTGATATTTTACTCTATTCTAGATAACATAACTAGAGAATGTCCCATAAGTAAAATGAGCACCTACCTGTTAAGAGCATTAAACATTTCTATTGTGACCAGCACTGATAGGGCCATGGTCATGGGATGAAGGTCATTAAAAATGATACACTCGACACCAACAAAGCTTGTAGGATCCGTTGTACACTGCATGTGGTGTGTCTAAACAACAGAAACAAAATTTCTTTAGTTAAATCTCAAAGCTGGGAATTCCAACAATTGGTTACAGCAGATATACTTACCAACTGATAATAAGTTACTTTAGGACCATTCTCATAAAACATGAACCACCATGCTGAGGCAGCGACAGTGGCAGCTCCAACATAGATTCCAATAGCCATGTATCTAAAGAAGAGCCAGCCACTGATAAGAGCTTCCTTAGCCTTGCGTGGAGGCTTCATCATTATATCTACATCAGGAGGGTTGAAGCTAAGAGCTGTGGCAGGAGGTCCATCTGTCATAAGGTTCACCCACAGAAGCTGGACTGGAATAAGTGCTTCTGGCATTCCCAGGGCAGCAGTCAGGAAGATGCTATAAAAAAAACAGGACGTTAACAATACACACCTTGAATCTCATCACCAGTTCTATAAACAGGCAAAATATGTGTGCTCTGATACATCTTTTCAAATATATTATTATTTTTATAGTTAGTGACTGCTGTGCCTTCAAACTACATAAGATGTCAAGGTGATAACTCAGTATTGCATTGCGCATCCCTACTACACATAATTTTCATGTCATAAGCGCGGGCCAATGAGCGCATGTGCAAATGGTGCATGGTGGCCTATAGTTTTTTATTGTGTAAATAGTGTACATGTACATATTATGAAGACATCATTGATCGTCACTGTTATGCACACAACTTAACCAGTTGTTAACTTCCAACCTGAATGGGATTCGAACCCATGACCTTGGTGTTGCAAAGGTCATGGGTTCGAATCCCATTCAGGGCGGAATTTTTTTCAGGCTTTAAGTTCACAACTGCTTAAGTTGTGTTCATAACAGTGACGATCATTTATATATCTCCATATCATTCTCTGCAGTTCAAATATATGAACTCACATATATTCACTTGTTGAGTACATATTATCCTCTTACTCTGGGATGCAAATTATGACCGCAAAAACAAAACCATTATATGGACACTTTGGGCCCACATCATTTTAAATGGTACAATTTCCCCCCAAGTTTTACAGTTTTGTTCCATATGCTTTTCCAAAGTATAAGTTTAATAAACTATGCTTCCTGCTACCGCGAAATGTAACATGGTACAATGAATAACGCACATGGTTAGGATGAGTATAGGCATAAATGGGATACAATTGGCCCATCACATCTCTTAAGCAAGCACGGTGACCCAGTATTTTAATTGTTAATTTCGAAACAGTGCTTGGTAGAGAACGTTAAAGGAAAGTTTTAGAAAAAATAGTTATTGGCAACTTTTATTTCTAAGGAATCACCTTATTGACATTACAAGCAACAGTTGATGCCTTACATTTCTACTTTTACTCCATTCTGTATGACTAAAACCAAACATGGCTTCATAACAAATATAATTATGCCAATCTAGGCAATTTTTCTATGATTTAAAATATCAATATAGAGGATAGCTTCAGAATATACTAATGTTGCAATTATTTGACTTAAATATATCCCATCTGTGGGTTTTTGGTTCACTGAATTTTCAGTGTCCACCCTCAGAGTGAAAAATGGATGTTTGTCACAATGTAGCTTGTGTTTCAAGTGCTATAACACATGTGGAGGGCTTAAACTGGAAACAAAGGAGTACAAGCATGTGGAAAGGTCAGGGTGGTGATTATTGGAAGCATTACTCCTGGAGTGTGACTATTTATAGACCTAAAAGAATACACATATCCACACTAACCTGACAACTTCTCCAATATTAGAGGAAATTAAGTACCGAATAAACTGTTTTGTGTTGTCATAAATAGACCTTCCCTCTTCCACAGCAGCCACAATAGTTGAAAAGTTGTCATCAGCCAATACCATTTCTGATATCAGGTTAAGGTTCAACAAGTTCCATTTAGATCAATATCAAGGTTGTAGCTAAGAAAATAGTCTCTTAGCCGAGATTTTCATTGAGCCAGTCATTATTTTTCACGAGGGACCTTTAACAAAATTTGTCCCCAATCTTTTGCAACATCTTGAATGCAGGGCTACCAAGCTTCGTGCTTACAAGACAGCAGATGAAGTGCACAGAAAGAGAATATGCTAAACAAGTGCTCTAAACAAGATTAAATTTCAATTACCTTGCTTGTTAGAGTGGCCCCAATAATCAAGGTAGTCTGGAATTATTCCAAACTTTTCATTTAGACAGTTCAATATGGTTGAGATATCGAATGTTTTATGTACATAACCAAAAAACCGTTTTTGTTGTCCTTTACCAAGTGATCACCCAGGTGGTGATCACTTCTTTCTCAGCTGGCAAATTTTGTTGGCAGCTGGTGCTTAGCCAGCAACCCTACAACATTGAACTGTGCAATCAGCTTAGCAGAGCAATCAGAGTGTCACTCTCCTCCCAGTAGTAATGTGGTGCAGTGTCAACCATGAAGTCTGACAGGAATCAAAGAGAAGACCTCTGTGAAAACTGCAGTGCAACATGCTCATGACAAAGTCCACAGTTAAGACTCCGAGAATGGATTGACTTTTACATCATTTTGCCCTACTTCAGACAGCATGAGTTGAAAATAAGGCAAAAAGCTGAGTCCCGTTATCAACAGACTGGACTCCACGCATTTCAAACAGCTCAGGTCAGAAGAGTTTGTTTAAATCAACATATTTTTCTTGGTAATCACTTCACTGATTCTCATAGGCTTTCTTGTGATTGTAAATTAACTACATGTTAGTGTGGAGACATTTAATGTTAAATGTGGGTGACATGCATGCAAAAGGATACCAGAAGCAGACTTTGCCACAGCTGTTCCAGAACCCATGGCAACTCCAATCTCTGCCTTCTTCAATGCAGGAGCATCATTAACACCATCACCAGTCATGGCTGATATTTCACCCTCGCCCTGAAGGTACTCCACAATCTTACTCTTGTGTGCTGGCTCTACACGTGAAAACAATCTACAAAGAAAAAGTGCAAATTTGTTAGGAGAAAATCAGATATGGAGTGCTAGTCATGCACAGAATACTGTCAAAACATTTCATAGACAGGAAATCACCTTGCATTTAAACAAGCTTCTCTCTGTTCCTCTTCAGTTAGCTCATCAAACTCCCGCCCTGAGAAAGATAATCCTAAGAGGAGAAGTTAACAAAGCTATTAATTTATGACTACCCAAATTAATTGTATTCATATTTAAAAGTTAGATCTCAAAATTTATTGCAGTACCTGTTGGGTCTTCAGTGGGTCCAAAGATACCAATTCTTCTACAAATAGCTTCAGCAGTTGCCTAAACAATAAAGCAAAGTAGCATTAACAAAGATAATACACTACAAATTATCACGACAAAGACATCTCATGATCTGAATACCTTGTTATCTCCAGTAATGACAATAACTCTGATTCCTGCCTCATGGCATTTCTTAATTGAGTCTTTCACTTCTGATCTGGGTGGATCCAACATGCCTGCCACACCTACAAATGTCATGTTGCTCTGTAAATAATAGGAAAAAATTCAGTTCGGTAAGTCATACAAAGAAGAACAAACTTGACACAAAATGAAAAAGCATGAATGACATGTTTATTAATTTATCATGAAATAACAAGCTCAATTTTTCTTAAAACAGTAGTAGTTGTCAGCATATGGCATATGGGTATTTCACTTATAACAAGTGAAGGGGAATCCACATTTTCATCATTTACTACTGCATATCTACTCATTTGCAGAATGCTGAACATGTTAAGATACATGACAAGTACACACCTCATACTCTGCAAACTTTTCCGAATCCTCAAGATCCATCTTGCTGGGTGGGATAGGCTCTTCAACTGTTGCCAGAGCAAGGCAACGAAGTGTGTCTACACCTAAAGCGATGATAAAATCAAAGTTTAAGACACAGAGTAAGTGAATACCTCAGAATTTTTCCAAAAGCAAGTAAACTTCAGACACTGGATCAGGAATACCAAAACTGTAATCTTTGATAAAGAACTCAGGTGAAACACAGAAAACATCACTTCCAGTAAATCCACAGCATTAAATTGCAAACTAGTTAAAATCAATACAAACCTGTTCCATAAGTTTTAACTAGATCCAAAATCTGCTGTTTGGTTTTAGGTGTCAGGGGTTGCTTCTTGCTACCAACCCTAATATAGTTACATCTTTCAATAATTCCTTCAGGAGCACCCTGTAAAAAAAGGAAACTGTCCAGGATAAACTTTGTATCAAATTTATCACTATGGTTGTTGCACATGGATACATAAAACAGAAACTAGTGAGCCTACCAACTACACTCAACACTGTCCAAACCAACACAGTGTTGATCCGACTTAATTGCTGCTGATAGGCAGCCTTCATATTCTTGAAGCCATCGAGAAATTTTGGTTCAACGGTTTGACCCATCATTCGCATTAAGAAACAGCCAAACAGAAATCCTGTTATGTGGCGCAGTCTAGCCAATCAGCAGCTGTCTTAAGAAAAATTGCATGGGCTTGCTCAGCAGAAAATGGTGCTCGCTCAGCGGAAAATCGCATGTGCTCGCAGCAAGTTATAAATACGGTTGATCAGAGTCAAGGTTTCGCTGTTTACAGGCGAGTTTTGGCACTTTTGCTGATATATTATGATTACTTCTATTCGAGGAAGCATTCATTAAGGTCATGAAGCTTTCGGTGAGCATTCTAGAGGCCGACAGTGTGCATTTATGTCACTTGCAGCTTTGCTTCTCAATCGATCGAATTCGGTCAATTTATGGACACAAACAAATATCAATGACATCTTATGTCATGGAGATCGCATGTATCACGCACTAACCAATACGATGGTACCCGATGTTAAGTACTAATTGTTCTAAGAAACAGTTAAAAAGACCTTATTATTACATGTTGCGCTAGACAGTGTTATTCGTTACGTCTTCCGTTTTCGTCTGTCAATATATTTCTTTTCCACTTTTAGCAATTACTACAAGCATAATCCCAACAAAAGCTCTTGTTATTGTTATACTCAAGGAACATACATGTAGCCACGTCATTTTGCAAATAAAATAAGTTATATTTCTGTTGAAGTTCTCATTGTCGTATTTGCATTCAAAAACACTTTTAACGGCAGCACTCACTTCTCAATAAGAACTGCTAGTTTTAGAATTTTACTTGTTTTTACCTTGACAAACATCTTTGGATTCTTTTCATGGACCGAGTTTGGCCCATCAATTCTAGGAGTACAGTACACACTCATTGACTTTCTGTCACGTGAAAACTCTAGTGTAAACTCCTGCAAAACAGAGCGAAAAATGATTATGACAGATATAAATGTCCATGAGAATTACTAAAAGCATTTTCGTGTTTACTTTCTAAGTTGCCCTCAAAAAAAGTTGTTAAAACAGTAGTTGAATATTCATATATTTTCCATGATCACAATGACAATCAAAACTAAAATAAAAGACTAAATTATTACCTTATTAAAGTGAGACTTGATGTCTTCATTACAAACATGTGCTAGTTCAGTTTTGGACTTTCCACTCAGATTTGTACCAAACACATTGAGCTTCTCCACTAAAACTGTTAGTGCAGTTTCTGTAGATTCACCAACTTTTTCATAGGCATCTCTTACCTAATGTTAAGTAGTAAGACAGTTTGTAGTAATGCAATGTCAACAGACTTTTCCAAGTTTTAGGGGTTACAAAGAAAGTAAAGTTTAAGCCATTGACTCCTGTGTCGGCCGTAACCGGCCGTGCGGAAACCCACCCCCAATTTCCTGTGCTGGCCGTAAAAAAGTACGCGAGGACAATTGCCTTTCCTACCCTCCCTGAAGACATTTTGGCTCTCCTACTGTTCTACTGTTGTTAAGGACAAATAAACCAATGAGACTTTCAGAGCATATTTTTAGAGGACTTTAGGGGTCCTAGAAAGATGTTTTTTTTGTCTAAAATCACGCACTCAAAAAGTGTAGGTAATCATGGCGGGTTGCAGCCCATATTGACAAACTTCCAGGGTATTGTTTTTATTCCTAAAACAAACAGATCACTTCTTTGGCACTTGAAATGGAAAGGAAAAACATAATGTTTAGGTGGCCTCAGAAATGGAAGATCAAGGTCAATGGAGCCCCCAAACCTTTCTGGTGAATATTTTTTCCTTCTGTCAACCACAGCAAAAACAAGGCGATTGGTGCGCTTTCAAGCGAGTTTTGAATACAGATCGCGGATTTAAAGCAGCTGCCTGGACTTTTGAAAACAAAAATGGTAATGTACAGTATTAGTTCAAAGTGGACTTCAGCTTTGAGCATGATGGGCAAAGCCACAGCTGATAAAATAACTGCAAAACTTGTAGGGAAAAACTTGAGTGAATAATTAATTCAAACACGCAGTCGTGAAGCAAAGCACACATGAAGTTTTGAACATTTTTGTGCTTTCAGTTACATTTTTTGGCCTTATCATGAATGAAATTTTATTGTTATTGAACTTCCTGTCACGTTTCTTTCATTTGGTTGCCTTTCTTTAGGAATTTTAGGTTCTAAAAGTGAACAATAATTTTCACACACTGGATTTGCGCATATTTAATTTACGGCAACCCTGTGGTTTATTTGTTTAGTGTATTCGCTTCCCTCAAATATTTTTTTTAGTCTTGTTCAGCTTCTACAGAACTCCTAAGGATAGAACTAAATTGGCACTAAATTTACACAGTTGAAAAATTACTTATCTCAGCATAATGGCCTTGTTTTTGTCGCTTTTTTGATGTACAACTTTCATCTTTCTCTTGCTGTGCTGTATTATTATTTCCGTCAGGCGGCGAAAAACTTTTCCAATTTCTTTTTGAATTAGTTTTACGTGTGTTTTTCACCTTTATTTTCTGGTGTTTTCTTAAATATTATTCGTCATAGTAAAATCATGGAAATTGTGTTGTATTATTTTTGTTATGTGCTCTGAAGTAAAGAATTTACTTTTTGCATATTCAATTTTCTCAACATTTCTCACGCAGCAAAGGAATAAAAAATTCTCGTTTTCTCACAAGTTATACGCATCAATTTGAGTTCTTTTTGTCGATGTTTTTTAATATTTTGGCCCTTCATTTATTGAACTTTAAATAAACGGAGTCTTGAAACCTGATCTTGTGTCTGTGGTTACTGCGCATATGGTTTATTTTTGTGCTTTTGCTCGCCGTGAAATATTTTGAAAAAGTGCCAGGAAATCTGAGGTGGGTCGCGGACAGTTTGATGCAGGAGTCAATGGGTTAAACGATAATTCCAGAAGTGACACAAATAGCAGGACTGTTAAGCCACTTGATTTTATGCAAAGTGGAAAATATATTCTTCACTGGATCAGTTGACCAATATTGTAATCATTGAGCTGATAATCTCAGGTGAAACACGGAAAAACATCATTTCCAGTGACCATGTTAGAGAGGCAACAGGGACACTGAATTCTGTTTTCACCTCATAACTTTTAATCATTAAAAGGAGAAAACCACAAAATGACTCATCATCATCCAAGTCCTTTTTATGCTATCGGTGACTTATTGCTAGACAATAGAAAACTTCTAAACTTACTGCATTGTAATCTACACTGGAGTCATTACACATGGCACATATTGCTGCAAACTCAGGGAGGGCATCAAACTCTTGGGGGTCTATTTTCTTGCCATTCAGGGTGCTGGTCAGGAAAAAAATCATTTGACACAAATTGAGTCCATTATTACAACAGATACTTTAATGTAAGGTTAACCTATTAGAACCCTAGGAAACAACATAGGTGAACATTAGATAAATCACAACATGAGAAGAGACAGTGAAGATGTAAAAACTTCACACTTTAGTCATTTCTATATTGAAGTGCATGGTGATGACAGGAGAGAAGATTAAAGCTACAGCACCATAACATAATTTCCAGCTGTTTACCCACAAGTAATCTGTTAATTTTGCATTAAACAATCACCACTAGATATACATAAAGCAATTGTATGCTAAAAGGTATACATACATGTCACCAGAAGGTGTATAGGTTGTCCCTGCTACTTCAAATTCATGGAATGTTGCATGATCCCTCCTGACAGCACTCAGAATAAAGAACTACACCAAAAAACAAACATTGGAGAATAGTTAATGTGTATTTGTGAAGAATCACTACTGACATTCTCTGCACAAAAAAAGATGGCAAACTAGTGGTAAATGTCACTTAACAAAACCTCTTTATTACCTTGTGGACAGACATCTGATTTGTTGTCAGTGTCCCTGTCTTGTCTGAACAAATGACAGATGTACAACCAAGTGTTTCAACAGAAGGAAGGCTGCGAACAATAGCATTTTTCTTGGCCATTCGATGTGTCCCTGAGACAAAATAACAAATAAGTATATTCCATATACTTTTAAAAGATATTTCTGGTGATTAAGTGATTCGTTAACTACATTTAAGTAATGGATCTCTCCAAACATCCAGAATATGACAAGGTTGAAATGTATTTAAACCTTACCGCTGTAAAGCAGTCATATTCATTAATCTTATGTTTATTGTTCAAAGCTAGGCAGTTCAAATCTACAAAAGCCTGATTCTCACCTAGTGCAAGGCAAGTTGTTATCACAGCTGGAAGACCCTCAGGAATTGCTGCTACAGCTAAGGCAACTGCAATTTTGAAGTAATAGATGGCTCCCTAGAGAAGCAATTCAAATGCAAAAAGTTAGGACTAACAAAGTGTGCACAGAATAGCCTGGGTCAAGTTTTTTAGTCAGGCAGGCTAGTAGATTCTGTCCTTCACTTGCAGGTCTTACCCAACAAGCATGTGAAGTTTTCACTGGGAAAATCTTGAACAAATTCAAATTCCAGAAGTACTGGAATTCTTGGAGGCTAGTATATCCTAGGAGCAAACTCAAGTAAGAATCTATTTGACTACTTTTTCCGGTTTAAACAAAATCTTAATGGCTATAAGTAATATGTACTTATAGGCGGAGTGGGAGGGCTAGACGGGAAAATATTTGGCTTGAGGTCAGGACGTACAGACCGAGCGTAGCAAGGACTGTGTCCAGACCAAGAGCCAAATATTTTCCTGCTTGGTCCGACCTCACTCAGTCATTAAGCACTTGACCATACGACCACTTTTTTTCAGTTTCATTTTTTTGGGTGGAATGAGGCCATGCCAGGGCCGTACGCATTTCTAGCACTAGGGCCATAAGTGTTTTCCCGGCTCTATCACTTCGATGCGTACAGCCTTGTGGGGCAGTATGGGTCATGTGATAATGTGGCATCTTTGAGTTTGTTCTGGCTCATGACAAAAGCAATGATGGGTTGATAATTCAGCACAGTAACAGCTGTCTGTTAACTGTCCCCACCCTTAGATCCTTAGACCTCGTATCTAAAAGTACTTACTTTTATCCAAGAGCCACCATGGACTGGATCATTGAAGTGGCCAATATTTATAGCCCATACTGCAATACAAATAACTGTAATTACCTTTAATGGATGAGAAAAAAGGAGAAAACACTGGTGTTACAAACATTTTAATTACAAAGGTCCATTGTTTCAAAGAACTAACCCAGTATCCTTCAGCAATAAACATTGTGTGACATTGAGTGTTGACCGGTTTCTAAAAAATTTAATTTCTAAAATGTGTTCCCAAGTTATAGATGATTGATTGACATCACTTTGAAAGCCGTTTACAAACAAAAGCAAGCAAAGAAACTTTCTAATATGACAGTCCTCAGATCTTGATTTTACGGAATGCAAAAGTTATAATTTAATTTATTCCGTTAATTACCCTTCTGCTGTCATTCCCTGTGTATTTAAAAATCGTTACTACTTATGGTGCAGCATTAGTGAACACAACCAACAGATACAAAGCTGTAACCGTAAACAACCTGACCATGGCTTCTTGCAAGATTTCAAAATGGATATCTGGCCACAATACCTTTGACAATTGTTGAGCAAACTCATCAAGTTTCTGCTGTAACGGTGTTCTTTCTTCGTCAGTATCAATCATTTCATCTCGGATCTTGCCTGTAAATTAACCAACCATATTTATAATATTGCTGAAGGGATGATAAAGAGGAAACTTGTAACACAAAATAAAGCATGGCCATGTGCTTGTTTACAATATTATCCATAAAATTTTTCATAAAACAAACAGTCTTTGTACCAATCTGTGTGTTAAGAGCAGTTCCAATGACTATGCCTGATGCTTTTCCAGCAGCAATGTTGGTACCCTAATAATAACAATAAAATACAGATGTTTGCAAGGTTAACTGTGATCCATACTGGAATGACATGAAAGAAACCACTGAAAGATAGAAAACACAATTTACCGAAAACAGCATATTGATCTTGTCTTGATTGACAGCTTTAGGGTCAGGGATGGGTTCGGTATGTTTGATGACACTGATACTTTCACCTATTTTGCAAAATATTCGCATTGAGTCATTTGCATTATTTATTTTCAAACAACAAAGCACCTTAATCTTTTTCGCATTAAGATTAATTATCAGTCAAGGTCGTCAAGAGAAAGAACACTGCAACCAGCCTACCTGTTAGAATTGATTGATCCACTCTGAGAGTTGTAGATTTTATCGAAGTTATACGAATGTCAGCTGGTACTTTGTCACCAACTGTAAAAAAAATCAAATCTAAATAAATAAAGTACTTCAGAGAAATAGTTTCATGGTTGCCACAAAGGTCACCAACGCTTCGACAAATCTAACTTTCACTGATTTAGTCGTGAACATTCTTACAGAGGTTTCATTAAGGGCTGGGCACGAGGCAATGTGACCGGCTCTGAGGATGATTTTGTCTGCCTGGTTTGACCATCTAGAGGAAAGTTGTTCTTATATTGGTGCCTCAGTTCAAGTAGTTTTGCCTGCATGTGAAAACCAGTCACCCTCCCTGACAATTCTACAATGTCAACTCAAAATAAAAGTTAATATACACTGTAACAAGGTCCCTGGTATAACAGGTGAGATTACATGTAAAGGAGCCACATCACTATTTCTGCATTTTTGAAAAGTTTAGCCCCAACCTTTGTTTGCAATCCGGGTCAATCTTCTCCATACATACAATTTACTTTTCTATGACCCATTGAATCAATCAAGCAGAAGCATTTGTTACCAGGTTTTTACAACTAATGCTAAGGAAAAAAGATTTCTTGATAACCTAGGTCACTAAGACTATTTAGTTAGAACAAAAATTTCAAGTAAAAAACTCTCTCTCCACTGCTACTCAAAATATGTTACTCTTTCAAAATTGCTTTCAATAAAATAACTTTACTATCTGTGGTTTCATGATTGTAATCAGAATATCCACAAGTTAACAGATAAGAATATAATACTTATGGATACACAGCTGCATCAGAAGAAAAATATACCCAAGAAATAATACCAAGGGAATCAACATTTGTGATACCAATCTTAATTATGCAAATGAACATGTCCTTTTGCGTTTTATGGTAATCATATAGACATTTGAATTTATTCCTTGTGTTTCCTTGCTCAATATGTTAAAAAGCCAATCTGGGTTAACCTTTCATTGTGGTGGTCTGTCTACATTTTGCAATGACAGAATTTAAAAGTTTCTTTTTCAATACGAACTTGGAATAGATATTGCATTGTTTTACAATTCAGTGAAGCTTTAATAATAAAAAAACAAATCCACAGGGGGATTTGCAGCTATAAACAGCTCATCAGTGATGCAAAAACCCAGCTTGCCAAAAGCTGGTACAATATTAATATCACTGCACAAGGAATGCATTTGATGGGTGACAAAAATACAGGATAAAACAATTTTTCATATCTTGCCAAGAATTCGGCAAACAAAAAAATACATTTCCATTGTTGTCAAGAGGCAAAATCTTGCCCTGTGGGTACTTTAAATTGCTTTCACCTTCTGTCAAAATCACTTTGAAATAGCAGAAAATAAACAGACAAAACTACAGATACATTTTGTAAATTGTACGTCATTCTACAAAGAGTTCTCTCTGGAACAATGAAAATTATATATGCATGCAAGAAATTCATGATCCACGAAAATCATGTTCAACACTGCAAACAGCAAATCTACTATTGTCGAGAAAGTGGCAGATACTAACAAAGAATGATATCAACCAAGGAATTTTGTATTCAAATAAAACTCAATAGCTGAACTATGCAATGTACAGTCCAAAATCACTTAGGGCGTGACGACCACGAAAGTTTTACTAATTTGGTCTTTCTTAGCCTATGGTTAGGTTTTCTTTCAGTAGAAAGACAACTCAATTAACTGGCCTCAAGATAAGCCCCAAGAAATGAAAAAAAATATGCACATTGCTACAAAATGCATGCACTTGAGGATAAAGGCTTTTACGCATCTTCGAGTTAAGGATCAGGAAAACAAATTCACAATATCAATTTTACACTCCTTTGAAAGACAATTAATCCTTACCTGGATTTAAACTTTGGTAGTTTAAATCAAATTGCTTTCTTAACAGATAAGAAAGCAAACAGGTAGAGAAACCTCAAGTTTCCCTTGCTAATTTAACAAGTGTTCGCCAAAGGCGAGATTAAATGAGATACCAGTTTCTCTAGAGTGTGTGTAAACAACTTTGCTGAAGAGAACAGCAGTGTGTTTTCGCTGTTCTGGAGTTAAGAAGACACCAGTCTCCAAGCGAGCGTGAAATATTGCATAATCCCTTCGAATTACCCACCGGCAACTTCTACGATGTCTCCCGGAACCAAATCCTTTGCTTTTATTCTCTGAATTCCTGGTTTGTTTTGTCTTAACACTTTTGCTACTTCTGGTTCATATTCTTTCAAAGCTTCGATTGCACTTTCCGCGTTTCTTTCCTGAAAAAAAAATCATGAAAAATTACGCCGTCAAATAGTTGTCAGAAACCGCTATGGCTTCAAAAGAATGGAGTTGTACTCACTTGCCAAACACCAATGATTGCGTTTATTATCAGAATAACAAGAATTACGAATGGTTCTACAAATGCTGTGGTCCTGTCCTCGCCTTCCTCGAACAACGCCAGGACCTGCACAATAGAAAAATCAAGCATGGCAGATCAAGAACATGGCTGATGTCGCTGATCAATAGATCGCATACGTACAGCTCATCAATTTATTGTAACAGAAATACGAGTATATTTGTAATGAGCAAACAAACTTACGAAAGAAATCACTGCTGCTGCGAGAAGAATTTTTATAAGTAAATCATCGAACTGTTCAAGTACAAGCTTCCACAGTGGCTTGCCTGAAAATTAAATTACATTACCATTGAGTCGAAGATGCTGGATGAAGCAAACAGCTGATATTTTCTACGTACGGCCAAGTCAAGAACTCTACTGGAAAAATAAACAAATTACTTCGCGTTTTCGACACGAAACTCACCTTCTTCCACTGGAAGTTCTGTCGTTTCATGACATAAAAGAGACAATAGAAAGATCGTTATTAGCGCTTAACAAGCGTCTTGGAACAACCAAAGATAGGAGGAAAGTCTCTCAGATGGTAGTGCATGATAGGAATAAAATCATACAAAAAGCTATCATATATTTGGATAAATATCATCAGCGAGACATCAAATGCGTTAAATCGCTACAGTTGAACAATATTTAGCTTACCGTTCGGTCCGTACTTTTGTTGGGCAAGCGAGAGTTCCTCTAAACTCAAACCTTTGGTTTCGCTCACAGAGAAATGATCCAAAACTTCCGACGCCGGTAAAGTGTGAGCCAGCTCCATTGTAACACCAATGGGGAAGAATTTCTACGATATCTGCTTTTTAAGTCTTGGGTAAAAGTCAAGCAACCAGTGGTCTTTTCGCAAGTTAGGTTTCAAACCTAGTAACACATTTTGAGAAAACTAACGGCGTTCAAAGTTCTTATCCGTTTCTTACCAGCGACCCTTCGTGAATATTGACTTGAACTTCCACGCGGCCTGGACGCGGCTCAAGGTTATTGGTTAAAAATGTATCACGTGATGCACCCTGCAAAAACAAAACGCTGATGTACTGCCGATTCTCTTCCGATTGCCCTCCACTGGATTGGACTCGTTTCTTAAGAGAGCATCCCACGAAAAGCTAACGTGGCGAAGCCAAATTGACTATCGTAGTTGCCTTTGTTGGCGACAAAAATAAAAGTTGCGTGTCATGGCGAAGCCTTTAATTTTCCGAAATTTTGCGATGATTGCAAATAGTATGGTGGGTGACCCGGCCGGTATTTCCCAGTTCACTGTAACATGGCAACAAGGGATTGGGTTTCATAATTTGTGACTCTCACAAGTTATCAAAAAACATAATTTTTCTTTCACAATCCGAAAATAGTTCTCAAACTCACCAGGTATCAAAAAGGCGCACAAACGAGTATCAAGTACCCAGGGTTATTAAAATTAACAAAAATTAATCGAACCAAACGGAACGAAGAACTGCCGAACTCAGTCCAACCAATCGAACTCAATCGGTTCGATTTTGTTCGAAAGAAATAGAACGCACATTAAATGTTCGGCTCAGGCAATCGATCGTTCGGTAGTGATCGAACCTGAACGAACTTCAAGAGTTCGATTGTGTTCGATTGAATGCAAGGGTTTTGCTTATTGTTTTGGTGTGTTCGATTGCTGAACTTACCCTCTCATTTGCAGAAATATCCTAGTAGTATAAAGATTCAAGTGAAGTATGATCCTCGCAGCAAATTTTCCAATTTAAGCAATTGGAAAGAAGAAGCCTGAAAAAAAAAAAATCAAGGCTTCAACGGGATTCGAACCCATGACCTCCGCGATACCGGTGCGAT
>CM042753.1:3368297-3383716 GCA_022496165.2 Catalaphyllia jardinei | reverse complement strand
GATTCGCTCCGACGAAGGGCTAGCGCTCGAAACGTCAGCTTCTGAATGTCTTTACGGTGGCTAATTCACATTATCAACGCAGTTGATAAAACCGAGTTTTAGGGAGTCTGGGGCGGCGGTTGCTGATGACGTCTACCCAGGAACCAAACACAATGGCACCTCAGTCAGCTCTCTGTATTCGCGGAGAAAATAGCAAGCAAAATTAATCGTTCCAATATATTTTGGAACTAAAACATCCGAGATTTGTTTAAGAACCATTTCCTCTTCATCACTGGAGTCAGAGTTAAGTTTCGATTCAGAGACTCCGAAATAAAACTTTGATCAAGCATGTTCAGACGTTCGACAACTGTGAAATAACTGCCCGGAGCTTTGAGAACACTTTACAACTGAATATTTCAAAGACGGGGAAGAACTCTTTGTGGACAAGCTGCTTGTATATTAGGAGTGGAAAGCTAGATACGAAGCTAGTGGAGGAGCAGGAAAACAAAAAGGAAGAAAGAAAACGCAAGGACTACTTTGGATGGTAAATTCATTACCTAAACACAATTAAGGTTCCCATGAGTGTTTATAAAGCCCGTTTACAGTTGTTGTTAGCGAGAATATATTTTGTCAAGGTATGGTTGTTCTATTAAATCAGTTTGTATTTTACTTTCTAGAATGCTTCATGTTTATTAGAGCAAAGTACGGGTTGCAGTTTTCGAGATATGATGACCTCCAAGACACCGACTTTGATCCGGCGATTGAAAATCATAGAAATTGCTTGGACCTCTATTTTTGAAGCTTCGGGAAGCAAGGCGGAAGGAAGCATTTCATAAAATTACCGATTTCACATTGTTACACGTTTTTAAGTTGTAACTCCAAATCACCAATGTAATTGTTTCTCAATGCTTAGCGTGAAATTCGTCAGATAAGCAAACAGGATGTGCTCCCTAAGTGGTCTGCAGATAATGTTGCACAGTCGGCATATTTTCGGAACCATTGCACAGAATTTTTGTCGAACTGCCGTCTTCCAAACCTTCGAAAAACTCTATGAGTCTAACAATTTTGTTACCGTGTAATTTTAAAGGATTAGTCTTCCCCTTTTATTTCAATCAAAAGAGGAATTAGTGCTGGTTGGCGGCGTATAGTTGCAACTTATTTACGTATCAGTAAGCTTATATATTGGTCACACGACTTTGCTGGATATGTTATGAATACTGTGGGATAGGAAGATATAGGTTGTCATTAGTATCTCTACAAATTGCTGGTTGGCTTTCAGCAGAAAATTTCGAAAATAGCTTTTGAAAGTCCGCGGAACAAATTCCACTAAGAGTTCTTCAATGGTTCTCACAGAGTTAGTTCGCTTGTTCAATAATTCGACAAAATCAAATCAACCATCATTTACGTTTTTATTGTACTACTGGCTGATCACCATTAAATTGTATAGTATATCTTTCTTTAAATCTGTGATATTGCTTCAACAGCCGATAGTGCCTCTGGAAGGCGTTTCTGCGCACTTTTCTTATATGTTTTGAATCATCCTCGAGGAAATGGGAGGACGGGAGATATTCGATCTTCCTGGGTAGACGTCACAACAGCTGCTGGACCCAATCTCCTCAGACTCGGTTGTGCAACAAAAATGACGGTGTTTTCGGGATTTCGTCGGGGCACATAAAATCGAGGATTTATCTGAATCAAAAAATTTTTCGCAGAAGTATTTCAAATAACAAGTACCAGTAGATTCGTTTTAGTGAAAAAAAAATTTGGGGGTTAGGTGCACTTTAACCACTGTGACAAAAAGCAACTATAGCACCTTGCTTCAGCTTCACATCCAAGGAATTTGGTCTGTATTTATAACGAGATCAACTCTTTGTCTGTTATGTAAACCTCGATCACGTTATCGGTTGAGGTTCTCTATGATGAGTTTCCAAGGTACTAACTGAGTTCAAAAGAAAGTTCAATCTTGCTAGCAGTTCTTCAGAGGTCTTGGAGGGTAACTTAGCATTGCTAAGCCGGGACTTCTTTTTATACTGTATTTGTGGTTAAATAAATTAAATCAAATTGAGCGTGCAGGAAATTGGAATTGCATGTGACAGTTTACATAAAAAAGTGCATTTGTTCACAAAGGGAAAAAAGATCCTGGAAGCGATTCAAGTGCTCCACAAGAACCAATTTATATTATTGAACAACTTTCAACGATTACGGTTACTTTTAAATCCAAGCTTTCTTTATTTAATACTTTTAACCTACCATACTGTAAACTGGCCGACTTATTCACAACGAACAGCGGTGAGCCAAACTCTTTCTTACAAAATGGCTGAGAGAGAAAGATCACACCACGTGGTCTTTTTCTTATACTTCGCGGTGCGAGAGGTACCATGGGTATTTCGGCTTCGGACACAGTCCTCTTTGAAAATCAACATGGCGCAAAAAGCTGTTTGATCGTTGCCAAGTTGTGATGGCTCAGGCGGTGATGGCTAGAGTTTGTGAAACATGAGTCGCAGTGTAAAAGATTTACGAGAGCTTATCAACGTTTCTCGATTGTCATATCGTGATGACGACGAAGAAGACGAGCTGCACAACAGTAGTAGTCCAGAATCGCTACAAGAATTTGGTGACATTCCTTTGGAAGTCGCTCAACCTGCTCTTCCGAAGAGACGAAACAAGGATTTGGTTCCTTTAAGTTCAAAAGAAACGCGCGCAAGTCCTCCCTCGAGTGCTGGATCTTCAGGGAGGGGATCACCATTACCGCCTATAGGTGCTCTGTCGACTGCCAGTCTATCTTCTTCAGGGCCAACTTCTCCTGTTCAGTCCATCACTGCTACAAATAGGGTGATTTCAACCAGGAGGAAAGACCTTAAAACATCTAAACCTAATTTTGACCCCATTTTACTTTACATGGACTCCACTGTGGTGGGTGATTGGTTAACAAAAGCAAATAGTTTGATAAAACAGTTGACCTCTTGGTTGCATTACAATGACAACTTTATTCAATTTGCACATTTTTGGCTGTCTGAAATGCCCAGATCTAAACAAAGAGAGCTGATAGAAATGGAGTTTTCTATTTTACTGGAAGAAATTTGTTTTGCATTTGGTGCTGGCTTGGAAGGGAGATTGGTTTCTCGCCAAGATATTAGTACTTTTGCTAGAGCTGTTTTCTGGGAGTACCCAGAAAAATTTCACAACTCAGAAACTAAAGATTTCTTTCTGAATATTCTACTCTGCTTGTGCTCTGGGAGGAAAAACAATTACCGTGCCCTTCTGTCAGATCTGCAGTGTTCAACGTTAAACAAGCAATTTGTACAACTTATACTAGCAACAAGGGCATTTGCAATCGTCAGTATATGCTCTGGAGTGCTGGAATTTTTCAAAGCAGCGTTTGACAGAAGAGCTTATAAAGCAGCAACAGATGATTCTCTTGTCAACAAAAGTGTTGTCGCTATAGCAACTGAATTTGCATTTCAAGCTGTATGGAAAGACCTTCCAGATGTCCTTGATTATTTACTAAAGAACTATTCTCTTCAACATAACACTCTCAAAGACAGTGGAGGTAAAAGTCTGATTTTTGCAGCTGTACTCAGAGGCAAGGAAAACATGCTGGGACATCTGTTGAAGGTAATAAAGAGTACAACAAAGGAATGTGATAAAGTATAAAAAGAATCAGGTTTAATGGAAAAAAATTATTTTGCTGTCTCAATACGTCAAACAGTCTACCTCTGACTTATGAAGCCACTAGCAGCTGATCAAGTAGTAATTTATTGTGACTTTAAATCTATTGGAGCCTGAATTTAATTCTGGTTTTCTTTTCAGCTCTTAAAACTGTGATTATATCCCTCTCTCTCATAATTTTCAATAAACATCCCAAATATCTAACCCAATATTTACATATACTTCATGACCTGCAGCCACACCAGTGCTTATTATATGAACTTCAAGGTATACCATGGGTTTTGATGCTTATGCTTGGTCAGGAGAAGTAAGAGGGCAGTTCAGATCTCCTGCTAAGCCTGTCTTATAGAGTGCAATTATTGGGAGATATTTGTATTGTCTTGTTTCCTTTGTTGTTTCTACTCAATTGCGTGGAGCTGGATACTTGAGTAAATAATTATGAAAGAAAGCCCTAGCTTACAATCTATTTGGTAACTACCATCAGGAACGCTTATTCATTTAGAAATTGCAATGAATATGTTATGTTTTAAGCTGGATCCAAGAGTGAATGTCAATGAAAAAGCTCCTTCAGGCAACACCCCACTTCATGCTGCAATAAATACTGGAAATATCAACATGGTCAAGTTATTAATAAATGCAGGTGCAAATGTCAATGCTTGGAACCCTGAGTGTGAAGGTGCAACACCGCTTCATCTTGCTATAATGAGTGGTAAGTATTGTAAGTATTATTTATTAAAACTATGCGAGTTCAACTCCAGTGGAATGAACTTGCACTGTTGGGAACACAATGAGGAGTTCCTCAGTGAGCGAGGGGGTTTAATTTATTAGTTTGAAAACCTTTTCTAAGCTGAGTAGCATAACTGAAAACCATTTTACTATTCAAGTAAAGTTGTTTGAGGCAGGAGTATAAGTGGTTCATCTAAGGTGATTTTTTTTGTTTAGGTTGTAATAATGATAATGGATAATGATTCAGTATTATTGTTTTTTTCTCTAATTATCATGTCTTTTCTGAGGCATTTATTGAAGATTTATTGTGCGACTCCAGAAAATATTCATACCTACCCTAAGAAGGGTTATAGGAAGTTTCAAGGTGAAGCAATTTCAAAAGCTTATATATTTTTAAGGAGAGTATGATTGGGGGTTTCAAACCAAAAATCCTCTTTGGAAGGCTTAGAGAAATAAATATTTTCTGAAACATCACATTTAAATTTGATGATGCAACATAATTTTTTTTTCATGGAAGCCTCTTTCATATAAACTTTGTAGGAAATTACTTATTTTACAAGTAGTTGTCAGAACTGTCCAGACTAAGTGGCTTTTGATATATAACCTATTCAATGGCAACTGGTTCTATTTCCTGTAGTAAAGAGTACTCTTGTTGCCTACAGGTAATACTGAAATGGTTTCAGTGATGTTAGAAGCTGCCTGCGATCTGACTGTTAAGATGGGAATTCCTGCTACTGTCACACCAATGAGCTTAGCTAAGGATTTAGGACTGGAAGAGATTGTTGAGTTGTTATCCAGGTCCAGCATGTCTTAATGAGAAATTTAATCTGAGTAGACAAACAAGTATGGTGATGCTACAAAATGACATCTATTACCATAGCGCTGGGGGAAATGTTGAAGAATCTATCTAACGAGACTGTTAAAAAAGATAAATTAAATTGCTTGTGAACAAAAGGTTGTAATAAGTGGAAGGTACAAAATTTCAATAATGTCTCAGGCTGAGAGAAAAGTGGAATTTTCTTAGGAGTCTTTTTCCAAGGTTATTGATTCAGAAGAGTCCTTTGAATTCAGAGTAACACTGTGTGGTACCTACTGCAAGCTTACAGCAAAAGACTGAGTTATGAGGATATGGTCCTTGAAAAAAATACATCCTAATATGCAATCTATGCTTATCACACCAAGTGCTCCACTGAAAATAATCCCACCAAGAGAGTCTGCATAGCTGGTGATTTCAATGGTGATGGATAAATGGATGTAAAATTCACAAGAGGTAAAGCAGCGAGAGTAAATGGGGTGGAGCCAACCTTGCCCCTTTTTTCTGACTTCTTTGCCACTATTATCTGATTATTGTACAGGGCAGCTACAACTGACACAGGTTTCTGATAACAACACCATAGATTGTCTGTATTTGGCTGTAGTAAATTTTGGTTGTATATAGCATTCTACATGTGTTTCAAAAAAAACTGCAGAGGGAACTCTGTTTGACCCTGTGTTCTGAAAGCGCTCTTCACATAAAGTTCATACGGTCTTTCTCAAAACAAAATGTTCCTTTGATTTTTTTCTTCTTTTTTTGCTTCGTGTGTTCACTGTCAAAAGAGTTCTCATTGCTAGAATTTTCCCCCTAATTTATGGAGTGTTAATACATAAAGCAATTTTTTCAACAATTTGCTTTTGTGAAAAAGGATTTTTACAAAATTTCATAGTAATCTTTGACACTAAACTTGAAATTGTTATTGTCAAGTTCAAAGCTTTCCATAGTCTGTGTACTTTGTCTCCATCTTTGTCCTAGCTTGTTATCTATTTTCACTTCTTCTTTGTGCTTGGTTGCTGCTTTTGCATAAGTAAGGAAAAGCTCCACCAGTTGGTTAAGAGCTCAAGGGATGGTGATGACTCACATGATCTCGCCCTAGGCTGCTCTCCCTAATTTGCAGCACTTTCAGTGCTTAAGCCAGTGTTGTTTATGGTGAGGGGAGGTGGTGCCCATCCCTACCCTTGACAGTCAGGTGGCCATGCTTTGGACAGTGTTTAACCACATCAGGGGTGGTGAATGGTCCTTCAATAACCATGTGTCAAAATTTAAGTCAAATTTCATGTGTCTCACACAGTCTTGTTTTTTTTTTCACAAAGCTGCCTTGCAGTCTTAATTTTTTTTGCAAAGCTGAGATGGTCTTGAGGTACTGATTTGTGTACTGATTTTTAACCCACAGAGTGAGTAAGCAATCTATAGAGTTTTAGTGGTGATGCATGTTGTGCAAATAATTTTCATGCAAATGATGTCCTTCCATCATCTGTAATTAAGAAATTGAAAACATGTACCATGTTTGTATCGAATTATAGAAACACGAGTGGAAGTTTGGGGAAATGAGAAATAGACCCTTTGCATAAATGGTGCCTAAATTTGAATAACAATACTTTGTACACCCCTAGCCTCACATTCATGTTTCAAGAAAAAGGAATTTTCACGTGATTGTGAGGCTAAGGATGTATGAGTATTCAAGTGAAGTATGATCCTCGCAGTGAATTTTCCAATTTAAGCAACTGGAAAGAAGAAGCCTGAAAAAAATCAGGGCTTCAACGGGATTCGAACCCATGACCTCCGCGAATACTGGTGCGATGCTCTACCAACTGAGCTATGAAGCCACACATTGGGAGCAAGGTCAAATTATCGAGTTCATATTTTCCCGTGCAGTGAAGTTATGTGATGTATACATGAAATAATTCATATTTGAACTGCGGTTATAGATGCAAGTGAAGTATGATCCTCGCAGTGAATTTTCCAATTTAAGCAACTGGAAAGAAGAAGCCTGAAAAAAAAAATCAGGGCTTTAGTTGGTAGAGCATCGCACCGGTATTCGCGGAGGTCATGGGTTCGAATCCCGTTGAAGCCCTGATTTTTTTCAGGCTTCTTCTTTCCAGTTGTTTTCTAATTCATTTACAAAACACCACAGCGACAAAAAGGAAAACAACTTCCTAACTTTGATTATCAAAATGTCAACATGTCATCATGTCAACAGGAATGTGACCCTTGAGTTTTGCTTGTATTGCCTTTCCTCTTCACTGTAATACATGGGGCTCGTGTCCAGGGTTCCCTCTTCGTGCATTGGACTCACTCCTATCTCTCCCCTGGTTATAGCATCCTTGTTCGTAGACCTGCTGTGATCATCTGGCTCAGATTCACGTGACTTCAAATTTTCCAATCTGAAAGAAAGTTGTAATCGATTTTCTTGCCAGTCGAGTAGTGATTACTTGACAGTTTAACTCCGCTCTACCATTGCGACAAGACAGCAATTAAATTCCATCATGTTCATCAGATGAAAAGGGTTTTCTAGAGGTTAACGTTTCAAATACCTTTCAATGAACTTCACACAGTCCACATTTCCATAAATCTGAGCTACTCGTTTGGGTGTGTCTCCTGTATTGTCTTTTTTCATCACACTTGCCCCATTATCGACAAGAACCTGCAGTATTTCCACACTGCCCTTTTCAGCGGCACAGTGCGCGGGCGTCCACCCTCCTGTCATGCGCATCTCACCATCTGCGCCGTGCTCCAGAAGCTTCTCAACACATGCCACGTGACCTTGATGTGAATGATAGCAAAGAATATTTTAAGGCGGGGGTTAACATGAAGGCCGTATTTTGGCCGGGTACTATGGAAATATCTCGTTCACGTTTCACGCAGCCAAAAATCTCTCTGCTCATCCCACACGTTTTGGGCTGTTTTGGATTTTTTGGGTGATTTTTTGGGTATATTTGGAGATAAAAAATATTTTTCAAAGGATTAGTAAAGTTGATGGCAATAGGACATTTGGAAGGTTTGATGTTAAAAGTAGAATTTGAAGTTAAAAATTGGCAGACGTACCCCAAACAGTTCTCCACCAATCTGGGTCTCTTTTCGGGGGCAATCAACTGTCTGGTGGTGTTCCAAAAATTTTTTCTTTACTTTTAATTTCTCTTGAAACTTCCTAGAATTTCACTTAAATTCAGGTAGACCCCCTACCTTGAACAATAAACAGAGATTTGCTCATAGATTGCGGGTAGTTGTGTTTTAGATTTGTATGGATTGTCTGTAAATTTGCTCTGCGATTTTCAATCGGACTGATGAACAAGGCATGCAATCAAGATTGTTGTTTTACTGTTACCAGTCTTTTCCTACCTGCTGCGGCAGCCACGTGCAAAGGCGTTCTCTTGCCCCAGTCCCAGTCTTCTCCGTCTGGATCCGATTCGTCGCTCAGAAGGATGTATTCACAGGCCTGAGAATCACCAATAGCAGCGGCCTCGTGCAGAGCCGTCATGCGTGACGTCACGTTAACTACAGATCGTGCAATAAATGGAAATGTTACAACGGATCGGGCTCCTTTCGCTCTAAATCACTATGTTCTTGGACTTACCTAACAAAGATTTTCATGTATTGGTCGTTTCCTCAGTAGCGGCGGATGACGCTGTTTTGAACGAAATGTACGTTGTTACTGAAATATTCGTGGATGTGTTTGGTTGCTAGGATGAACTAGAAGAGTGACAACTTTCAGTTAAAGTTTGCACCATTTCTGGTAACCTCTGATCTTTTATTGTAACCCGCACCAAAGCTAAATTCGATCTGTTTATATGCACTTTGCCTGTAAAAATAATTGATTCAGATTACCGTTACGAAGTTCGGGTAGTTATCACATTAGGCGTTAGATTATAATCACGGACAGGTGATTGGCGTGATAAGTTTGTAGTAACAAAATGTTCCTCGTAATGTCTGAGAACAAATGATCCTGCCCCTATCATCCCTAGTTTTCAGCGTCTTTTAAATTTAACCGTGTTTTGAATTATTATTTGTATCTTAATTTTTATTATTTTTTTTTCATGTGCGGTGCCTCGCATGGGTCCTCGCGTCCCGTTCGCACCTGCCCTTTTGACCTTATCACTTCATATCACTTTGCATATATATTTCATTTCTTCTCGGTTATTTATCTTGTTGTATGTAACATATGTAATGGTCAATAAAGCTGTTAAAAAAAGAGTCCTACACAGAACAAAACAACCCTAATCTTCGTGCAAAATACCTTTTTAACATCTCATTGACAAATCTGAGAAGCGTTCATTAGGAAAAAAAGCCGGTTTTCCCCATCAACAGAGTTTAAGACAAAATCCGATAGAAAATCGAGCAATTGCAGGTTTTAGTGGACAAAAATCAGTACCAGAATAATTTTAAGTATTTTAAAGTCATTTTTGCATTTTCTTAAAGCTGAATACATAAGTAATTGCCTGCAGTAACACCGAAAACAATTTCCCATGGAAACGAGAGAAAATAAATTTCAATGTTCAGAGAACGTGTGCAAACACACCAAAAATTTCATCATCAGTTTCATTTCACCAGTACTTTCAGGTGTTTAATACGAATTTCAACGTTGGTTTTCCACGTTTGGTGTTGCTAGAAATGATTTATTTTGAGAAGATATTTTAAGAAGTTACACAGAAGTTTGCAATACGATGCAAATGATCACGGTACTAGATTTTTGCAAGTGAAGTATGATCCTCGCAGTAAATTGTCCAATTTAAGCAACTGGAAAGAAGAAGCCTGAAAAAAAAAATCAGGGCTTCAACGGGATTCGAACCCATGACCTCCGCGATACCGGTGCGATGCTCTACCAACTGAGCTATGAAGCCACACATTGGGAGCAAGGTCAAATTATTGAGTTCATATTTTCCCGTGCAGTGAAATTATGTGATATATATATGAAATAATTCATATTTGAACTGCGGTTATAGATGCAAGTGAAGTTGAAGCCCTGATTTTTTCAGGCTTCTTCTTTCCAGTTGCTTAAATTGGACAATTTACTGCGAGGATCATACTTCACTTGCATCTATAACCGCAGTTCAAATATGAATTATTTCATATATATATCACGTACTAGATTTTTGTTCACTTGTTACTCGAACGGCTTCTGGTGGATTGCGTCTTAACAGCATCTTGAATTTTAGTCTCTCGTTTCGAGATCTTTAATGGGTCCTTCAGTTTCAACATCGGAGGAAAAAAAATCATATCTTATTGGTGCATCTAAAAGTTGAAGTGAAACTTTACAGCGGACTTTAAGACTACCACAATGAGTGAATAATCAAGTTGTCGATAAGACCACTTGACGTCAATGACTTGGCTGGTGACCTTTACAACTGACAATAACCTCCACTATCGCGGGAAAGTTTATTTTTTCTCTTGGACTGGCAGATAGTCTATCAAAAGGTACTCACAACATTTTGTAAATTTGCAACAGTATTTGTAGGTCTTTAGCATAAAGCTACTGTGGACCGATTTCGGTACCGGTGCCCGAACGCAAACAGGGACCCTAAGTTCGCACTGAAACGGCGAACTGATCTTGTAGTACGATGATGTAAAATCAAACAAGTTACTGGCAAACAAATATCTTTGCCGTCAGGTAAGGATAGCGAACTCAGTAATGGAAACTGAAACAAACCATACCGTTGCGAAAAAGATGCTCAGCTGCGCTTTGCCCTCAAGCGATCGGTAATGTACTCTGTGAACTGGTATCCACATTGCACGGACAAGCTGTGCATTTATTACATTCTTTGATTCGTTCTTGGCTGCTGACTGTGTGAGCCAATTGTAAATTTCACCGAGGAACACAAATTGTGAGGAATTATTCCCTAAAATTCGAGAATCTGGGAGCAGAAGATGTGGAAACCAGACAACATTATATACAAAAAAAACCCAGCGTTTTGTAGCTTTCCATAACTCACTCTATATTTTACTTTTCATAGCATAGAGAGTCATTTAAATGTTAAAAAGAAAATTGTTTCATCTCAATGGAGGATTAAAAACTTACCTTTTGTTATTTCAGAACTACTGAACCGCTTGAAGGATCTTTTCTGATCTTTCCGCAATATTCAAACGGATTTTCATCCCGTCTGTTTGTAACAAAAGCTTAAGGCCAAAGACTATATGATTTCTTCGCTGGGCGTTCTTAAAAATGCCAGTATGTGTTTTCCATACATAGATCTCCGACTTGCGATTCACGCAGAGCAAAGTTTTAGGAGAAACTAAAGGACATTTTACATTTTAGTGCAACAAAGGCTTGATCCCTTTTAAATTAATGCATGGTAAGTTGCTTTTTGCCGTGTCAACATTAGAAACCAACATGAAGAAGGCGATATTAACATATGAATCTCCAGCTCAGTTGCCATGGATAGATTGCACCTGCCGAAAATGATTTATGTACATAAATTAAATCACATTGACTGAGGTGATCGGCCACAGGAGCCCATTACCCTGTCGGCCGATGGAGGCCCCGTCCTACTACGCGGGAGATTGAAAACGTAGCTTTCTTTCTACTGTGAGGCCTGCTGTCCACACTAATTTGTATCTAAAATGGAGCTCAGTTTTTGAAAAACCAGGCTTTTTACAATAACTGATGTAACAGAGAATTAACTCTTAAGTGTAAATTTTAGTACTAGTTTAACCCATGAATAACCCGCTGGGCGTTAGCCCTAGTAAAGGGAATTAGGGAACCACACGAGGTAAAGAAAAAATCTTTTGACCTCGGTGGGAATCGAACCCACGACCTCCGGAATAGATCTACCGTCACTCTGCCGACTGAGCTACGAGGTCGGACAGAGAAAGTCGGGGTCGATTTTTACAATAACTGTCTAATTTCACAAGCGCTGATTGGCTCATTTTTATCATCAATAAGATTGCAGACGGATAAAATTTTGATTTATGCAAGTTTTCATGTCTTACTGTCAATTTTTTAACCAATGAGATTTTGACTTTTAAATTAGCCAATCAAAAAGCGAGAAAAGCTATTAACAATCCATGTTCGCGTCATTTCGAATCAAATTCACTTATCTTTTTTATGTCAAGTTTACGGCGTTTTTTCCCCTCACTTAATTTATTCCCGGTATTTGGCCATTAGGGGTCTTCGGACTTGTTATTGGAAGAAAAACACAAACTGACGTCATTTTTTTTTGGGCGTCTGTCCTCTTATTAATGATAAATTGCGTCATACATTGTGAAAGTTTTCTGCGGAACCACTCGTCTGCGGCTAGTGGTTTCACAGCCACTTTGACAATGTTATGACGCAATTTAACATCAGTAAGAGAACAAACGCATAAAAAACTGATGTCAATTAGTTAACGGCGTGGCGTGGACGGAAAACATTTGCTGCGTTTCAGGTGTGAAACTTGTGTGGACAGGGTCCTAGTTGCAGTGTAATGTACCTCGATGATAAGGAAATTCTCCCTTAAACTATTTGATATATAAATTCTGCAGCTTCATATCTGCAATCTGTTCGTAATGCTTCAGTTGATTTGTAAATAACCTTACACTTTGAGAAGTCCGTATTAAAGATGATTGTCAAAGTTGGTCATCTGTGTTACGAACGAATACGAAGTTTACTTACGGAGATAACAGAGTTCCCTTATTCAGCACTGCCATTCATTTCCATGATTGGATATTCACTTCCCACCCGACGTAGGCTTTGGTAACATAGCATTGAGTGCACGGGCTTAAATTATAGTGATTGCTTAGGAAAGTGGCTAATCTGTCCCAGTCAGACATTTAATTCGTCTGATAGTGATGCATAATCTGTCTGCTCTCAATACACGACAAAACGGCTAACGCCCTCTCCAAACGTAAAATGCCCTTTTGGACACTTGTTTGATCGTGTTTGTTAAAATTTGAACGTAGACAAACTTTCTGATAAAAAGATTTTGCTCGTTTGGACGGTGATCAAACATGTCTGATACCGTTTTGCCATTCAGTACATCAACAAGTTTGGTCACCAAACAATGCTTGATCGTGTTTGATCTCCAAGCATTTCCCGTTGGACAGGGCTTAGATAAAGAGACACGTTATCAGGCGGTTTACTCGTCTGAGACGGATCACGGAAAGCGCATGTTGATCTTACTCAGAATTAACTTGGTTTGGATTCTACCAAGGAAGTGACATGTCTGTAAGAATCTTTATACAAGACGAGAGTTTATTTTCATACTACTCATTTTCTGCCTACAAAAAAGTTAAAATTAATTAATTAAAAATATATTCCATAACTGACACAGTTACAGGTATCCCACAATGGTATAACTTTAAAATTGCAAAAGAAATAAAAAATCGCGTCAAGGAGCCTTTTAGCATTTCTTGTTACAAACAGCACACAACTTTCCTGTTAATCTGTATTTTCCTTTCCAGAATTATATATTAGGGAAATTAAAAGAAACATTTCATTGTGCAATACACAATTAATCACAAAGCGTATCTGACAAATAAGTTAGATAAAAATAAATATTAATTTTAAAGTTACGTAGGAATCATTTATAGGACTTAACACTGCAGCGGAACCTCGATTTAACGAACCTCTATTTAACGAAGTCCTCGATATAACCAACGATATTCCCGGCCAAAGTTACAGTAAAATGTATGGAATAGAACGTCGATATAACGAACCTCGATATAAAGAATTTCTCGATATAACGAACAAAATCCGGAAGCCCAAACGTAAAATCTACCTCGATATAACGAATTGCAATGTTAACACGCGGCAGAGGATAAACGCTGAACAGATCAACAGTCAACAAATCCTTTAATCCTTATGGTAAAGAGGCAGCAACCTTTCAGTCAACGGCTCATTATATGTTATAGGCATTGGCACTATAGAATTTCCACAGAAGTCACCTGTGTTACAAATCAATCATTGACTAAGACCTCGATATAACGAACATTTTGGTTGTTTCCCTTCAAATTCGTTATATCGAGGTTTTCGATATAACGAAACCTCGATTTACGAACAAATTTGGCCGGTCCCTAGCGATCGAGGTTCCACTGTATACATAAAATAAAAAAAATATTTCCAAGTTGAACTGCCATTTTTGACATATCATGTTGATTGATGTGTGTCTGAGATCCCACATAACATTTTTTTTGGAGTGAGAAAAACTTAAACCTAACACAGATATTCACGTGTTCATATGAAGGTGTACTGGCAAAGATTTGATAAAAGAAACAACAAGATTTTGCTCTGCTTAACGACAGAGTTGTTAATACACTAAAACATTCTTTCCTAACACGGCTTTCAATTGGTGAATTATACAATAAATAATAATAACATTTTATAATTTACATGTAAAACTGGAAATAATAATGTCAATAAAATTTATAAATTTCTAATATAGAGATGCATCCAATGCCACTGGACAAAGGTTTTGATCTTTTAGACAACTTTTTAATGATTTCTGTTTCCTTCTACCAATCAAATTAATTAATGCAAAGGGAGGGGAAGGCAGGGGGAGTAAAGTTGTCATGGCAGCAAGTGCCAACGAGGAACATTGACATCTGCCAATGTGAACTGCATCTACAAGACTCATAGATTTTGACTGGTCAAATGCAGTTCCAACTCATCAAGCCATCAAGAAATCCAAACTTAATGAAAAACTTTGAGAAGTGGTGATAAAAAATGATATGAACAACTGAACGTTTTGACTAAAAATAAAATTATTTACTGCCAAAAAATTTACTTTTTGCCAAAAAGTGTGGAACAAACCAGAAAGTTGTCAAACAATATTATTGTTAATTCAGGTGAGTAATAACATTACAACACACTTGACTGTCTCATTACTATTTTTTCTGTTGTCCAGGTCATCAGAGACCTGCATAATGTGTTAAAGCTTGGTTCTTCCTGCAAGACACAAGGCAAAATGTCTATCAGAAATATAGTTCAAAAAAGGAGGTAAAAATTAATTTCAATTAGGTCATATTGTCGTAAAATTAGGTAAAGGTAAAATCTGAATATAAGCCAAGTGGCTTATAAGGCCAGAGCTCATCCTGTAGCATGAAGCAACTAGGAGTGTTTCTACTCCCTCCTGAATGGGAAGCTGGTCCATCACAGGGATGTAAGCCACCATTAAATTTGCTGGTACACCTGTGTGGAGAGAGGCACCACACGACACAACACCAACACAAGGACTTGAACCCAGACAGCTCAATCTGGAAACTAGTGGACTAACCATGAGGCTATTATGCCTCCCTTGTAAAATTTAATTATACCACATAT
>CM042753.1:3341403-3355883 GCA_022496165.2 Catalaphyllia jardinei | reverse complement strand
TTTTTTTCAGGCTTCTTCTTTCCAGTTGCTTAAATTGGAAAATTTACTGCGAGGATCATACTTCACTTACTTGATATGTAACTTATGATGTTTGAAAGGTATGCCTAAAGATAGCCTTGTTAGATGTCTTTATCATCCATCTGCTGCTGCTGGAGATTGTCTCGTCACATTCTCACAAATTATAATTACTTCTTTCTTGTTTCATGGAGAATTATTTTGGAAAATCATGGTTCAAACCTTCTAATGAAATCACCTCATTTACAAGAAGAAACAAGCCATTTCACATTTCATGAGAAAAAATTAGGCCATTCACAAATAATAGAATGTTAGTAGATAGGCCTAAATCCAGTGGGGATGCTTATAAAGACTATAAACAGGGGGCTTATTGCTGAAATTTTATGGTATATTGGTGCCAACGTTCTGTGAGTATTTGACACATAATTATTTTATAGTGTATCAGGAAAGGGAATTCTCTCGGGTCATGTTGATGGAGCCATTGTCAGATTCTTTTTTGATGACGAGGGAACAGGCTTATCCCAAGTATGTTATGTTGAACATTAGTCATATCAATTTTATGTAATATATTTATGTTACTTTCAAGTTTTGCTGTATATGAAAAGAGTTCTCTTTTCCAGTAGTGCAAAGACAAAAGGTAGTGTCCTGTGGCACCCAGGTACTTCTAGAGGACAGTCCTGATTAATGTTGTAGTAGTTGTTCTTACAAAGGGTCTGTTAGAACATGACAACATCACTAATATTTTGTCATGGACATGTAAATGAAAACAATGTTTTTGTTGTTATATATCAATGTTTTTTCATTCACCTGTTTTATTATCTCAGGGACAGCTATGTAAACATCCTTGCCCTCCATATGCTCTGTGTTGGGGCTCTTCAATTGTGGCCGCAGGATGTGATAAAAGAATTATAGCTTATGGAAAAGAAGGTGAAACAATCCAGTACATTGCCCATATATCTCTTTGTGAAGGAGAGTTTACTGTTTTATATTTCTTCTCTTGTAGAACTGTAATGGTTGTGCATGTTTACCAAGTTTGATCATGACATGTGTAAATACATGCCTACATGTTGTTTGCAGGCAACCCAACAATGGTTTACTTTGTAGAACAGTTCTCAGTAAATCATAACAAGCCCCCTTAGGGTGAAAATTGAAACAGAAACAGATTGAAATTGAAAGAGATCAGAATGTAGAAAGAAACATGACATGTCTGAACAAAAATGTTTTTGGCTTGATTAGACTTTTTTTTGCACCCCCTAGAAATTAATAATTACCCAATCATGTAGAACATTATTTCATTGCTACTAATATTCATTTAACAACTCAATCAGAATATTTCTTGCACCGTTTCTTTTGCCAGGGAGGATATTACAGAACTTTGACTATACCAGGGATGATGATGAAAAAGAATTTACCGTGGCAATTTGTAGTCCCAGTGGACAGTCTGTAGTGGTAGGAAGTTATAACAGGCTACGAGTGTTTAACTGGAGTCCAAGGAAAGGTTCCTGGGATGAATCAAAGATCAAAGAAATTCCAAATCTTTACACCATCACCTCCATGGCTTGGAAAAGAGATGGCTCTAGACTTGTTGCTGTAAGTGGATTCCATCTCATGTATTACACAACTGAGTCATACATGCTAAAATACATGCAAAGGTGCTTTGGGACTTACTCTCTGAATGTTATTTTCTCAAAGGGAACTCTGTGTGGTGGGGTGGAACTGTTTGACTGTTGTCTAAGAAGATCAGTGTACAAGAACAAGTTTGAAATGACCTATGTTGGGCTTAGCCAGGTTAGTTAATCCTTTTTTTTTAAAAATTGACTCTACTTTTTTTAAAGACAACTCTACAAGGGCTGTGCTAAAAGGTTTTTTGATTAAACAAAATAATGTATGAAATGTTGAAATATTGAGATTGAAGGAAATATAATGAACAAACAAACAAAGAACTACATATAGAGAGGACCCAGATGCCATCCTAAAAATGATTGATTGAGGAGATCCCCAATTCTTGAAAACTGTTGTTTACAGTAGAGATTCACCCTTCTACAAGAATGCATCAAATTTGTAAAAATTAGTGACTGGACCCATTTGGGAGACTAGGAGATTTGCGGTATATCAAGTGCTGAGACTCCTGTATAGTCCACGTCATTCAGCTGAGATATGTTTTTATTATTGCAGGTCATTGTAAAGAACTTGTCATCAGGAACCCGTGTTGTCCTCAAATCACATTATGGATATGAGGTACTCTTCTTTTTTCAACTGAGATTTGCAAACTGTGTCCAGAGTAGAGTCTAGAAAGTGACTTGTCAGAACAAATTTTACTAAAATCTCATCATCAAGAATTTTGACAACTTGTCTCAATTTCTCATTCAAGGACAGTCTCTATTAAAATTGTAGCCTGCCATCTAACATGGCAGTTACAGGGTTGTGATGCTAACTTGCCCAAATAAGACACCTGCACTGTAGGCTATTAAAATTGCAAATAACAGAATCTCACATCTTATTGCATTCACCCTAAACTATGAGCAGTCCTTCCTTTTTTTCTGTCATTTCACAGAAGGAGAATAAACTATAATTGAAAAGGAAAGGAATGAAACCAGGGAGAGCAAAAGCCACACGAACACTAAGAACTAGACGTGTTTGTGCATGCAATTTCTTGTTTTCCTGTTTTTGTTGTCTCACCTGGGGAAGGAAAATAGAGGGACTGCTTGAAGTCTTAACATATATAAGCTTATTCCTGTAAACATCTCTACAACACATGTAAGTATTGGTAAAAATGTTATAAATCCATCATACTGATGGTTTTGTTTCATACTGTTGTTACCAACCATTATTTATAGCACCCCTCCCTATAGTATGGTCAACCTTGGACAATACCAGGGTGCAATATTTACAGTTCTTTGAGTGCAGGAATTTGTTTGACAATGAATGGGGTGAAGTCTATAAGGGGAAGGGTGAGGAAGGTCTTGAACAACAGTTGCTGATTGAGACAGAGTATTCTAAACAGGTAATACATTCCAGCTGTTATTGTTTCATAATTTTTTGTGTAATAGATTGATAAAGTGAGCATCATGGGTAAGGACAGATTTCTTGTGGCATACACAACAGACACCCTTCTTGTTGGGGATCTTACATATAACAAACTTAGTGAGGTGTGTATGTTTCAAAAAATAATTCATAAAAATAGATAAATAATCTTTGCTACCATATCTCCTCCAAGGTTATACTTAGATCATTAGGAATAGGAAAGTTTTGGATGAAAAGAGACTGAATTATCAAACTCATAACACCATCTTCACCTATCCTTTTCATGATTATTCCTTAATCCATAATCCAACACATAGCATTAGAACAATGGGTCCATATTCTTGACAGACTTACAAATATTTTTTCAATCTTCCAAACTGTTAGCAATTATTTTCTTGATGTGTAAGTCATTGATGTGATGTGAAATATGTTCCTCTGCCTCTTTTTTTCAGGTTCCTTGGCAAGGCACAGGAGGAAATGAAAAGTTCTTCTTTGAAAATGAAAATGTATGCCCGTCAGAATAAACCATTTTCAGTTGGTTGAATTGGTTTTTTCTGTTGTGTGTGTTTGGTGGGAAAGAGAGATCTTTAACAATTTAGTGCAGTAAAATTATTCAACATGACTGGTTCCAGTTATCACCGTGAACTGAAATAAAAATGAAAATTTAGTGTTCTACTGGTCACTAAGTTAAAACCAGCTGTGAAATTAAGGAACTGGAATTGTGGAACTGTAGATTTCCAAGACTATGGTAAGGTTACTGTAGATCATATATGTTTAAAAGGAACAAGAGTGGCTTGGCATGGTGTTTTTACATGCTGTTGTTGTTTTACTCTGTTGAAATTCTTTTCATCTGTGGCTGTAAATTAATTATGGAGTAATGATGTGTTTAATATTGTTGTTTTATAGGTCTGCATGGTTTTCAATGCTGGTGAGCTGTCGCTTGTTGAATATGGAAACAATGAAATTCTGGGAACTGTGAGAACTGAATTTATGAATCCTCATTTAATCAGGTAAAGCTGGTAAATTAGAGCCTCTATTCATGGTGACCTCAGATGAGCAGAAATCCCCACCAAGCCTTGATCAGTTTGAAAATGCAAATAATTGGAATTTTTATCATGAACAAATTCCCACATTATTAATAAGCAAAGAAAAAAGAAATTTTTACCCATGTAAAAATAACAAAAAAGCCCCCTAAGGTGTGAAAAAATTTCACGCAATCAAGGGGTGAATCTTGGCAGTCTGATGTCATCATGAATAAGACCTACATGTATTGTGTAATTCTCTAGCCCATGGAAAATTTTGTTGACTGACTGTGTAGGTTATTTTGTTTGCTATGTGATATGGCCCAGCACCAACATGGTTATTACAAGGCTGTGCAAAAATAATTTTCTCTTGATATGTTTATGAATTCCAAGTGTGCGACTGAATGAAAGGAAACAAAGAGGAGTTGACAATAACAAAAAGATGGCATACTTGGTAGATCTCAAGACCATCACTGTTGGTAAGTAAGGAAATAATACACAATTTATTATTGGGTGAGGTTTTTGTGATATCCAGAATAATCAAGGTCGAGATAGGGGTTATGTTTTTGCCTCCTGACTGATGGCAAGCAACACAAAGTAGTACACAAATTTGACATGATTACCCTTAGAAATCATACATCACAGTCATTCATGATATGATTACCCATGACCTTAAGTGTCCTTGACATGAGTATTGTATAATCTGCAGCTAGATTCTTTCAGCTATGGTAATCACAAAAGAGATAGGGAGTTCAATGTATAATACAATAATAATTATTAAAAGTACTGTTGACAGATAAACATTCTGGGTTACTGATAAAATATGTTTATTTTTCTGTCTATTTTTTTTATTTTTCCAGTTGATCTGATAAGTGGATTCAATATTGCAACAGTAAACCATGATTCAAGAATTGATTGGTTGGAGGTAAGAATTAACCTAATGAAACAGTATTGTATCACTTCTTGAAGTTCTCTGAGTCAGGAGATAACTGTTCTGTTTTTGCTAAAAAACTTGAGTTAAGTTAAGGTCTAAATTTTCTGATTCTCATTAATCAATCAGTATCGTGAAAAAATCAGGGATACTCGTCAGAAAGTTCGAGTTAAGGAGACCAATTTGGGCATGGAGGGAACTTTATTTTACTCCTTAAAAAGAACCACTTTAAATGGACATGATAACGTTTGCTAATTATTTCTACAAGTGCTACCCAAAAAGATACCTCAACATCTAAAAATACTGGCATTTCATTATGAACTTTCTAAAAGAGTAAAAAATTCTGTGATTTACACCCTTAAGTGAGAAGCAGGTATCTCCTTCCTTTTCACTTGGGTATCACCTGCTTGGGATTGGGTTGTTTCTAGTGACAGGAGTCACCATGGATTGTGGTTATGAGTTAACCATTCTGTTCCCTGTTTTTGAATGAGGGTGAAGTAAAGAAAATACATTAAAATTTAGTTGTTGCAAAGTTCCTTGGTTTTCATTTCTTTATATCACTTGTACTGTATGGCTCTGTGATCCATTTTCATTTCCATTGTACTTAAAGAAACCTAAAGATTTCAGATTGAACAATTTTTTAAAAAACTACTTTCTTAGCTCAATGAAACTGGAAGGACACTGCTTTTTCGAGACAAGAAATTAAGGGTGAGTTATCTTTCACTGTTGTTATCTTTTATCAAACAGGCAGCTGATGAAAATAACTAGATTGTCTGCTGCACGAGTTTGTCAGATTGCTGCACCAGTTTCTCAAACTGGTCACAGTCCCAGTGGTCTAACAGTTCAAGAGTAAACCTTGTCTTTATATTGTATTTTAAGTACAAGGCGCTTTGCTCCACAGTGCCTCATTCCATCCCAGAGCGTAAATGGATAGAGGGAAATTTTTGGCCTGGATGGCGCAGATGTCAAACAGGTGTAGGATTAATCTCTTCTTGCTAAATGAAACTAAGAAGACTTGATTGAGTGTTTGTTTTTAAATTTCATCTCAGCTTCATCTCCTGGATGAGAAAACACAAAATCGTACGACAATCCTGAACTACTGTACGTATGTACAGTGGGTGCCTCTCAGTGATGTGGTAGTTGCCCAGAACAGAGGGAATCTGTGCGTGTGGTACAACATTGACTCACCCGAGAGGGTCACTATGTTTCCTATCAAGGTAAATGAGAAGCCCTGTATATACCTGAGTGTTATCACATCCTATCCTGACATTGCTGCACATCAACAGTATAACTTAGCTTGGCACCAAACGTTTTGAAATTGTTGAACAACAGACAACCACGTGTTTATTCCTAAGAGTCAACTGTGCACAGTGTCATCGTTTTTCCTTGTTTACACGATTCAAGTGAAATCTTATCAATACTGCTTCAAACAAGATAATTTGAAGATTGATTTTCAATTGACCTATTTGCACTACCAATTTCACCTTGTTGAACTGGATTTCACTTTGCACTTGTTTGGGATAAATTGGCCTGCTCTTAGCTAATGTGTGAATTAAACTGGAAACTGTATGTTGTTACAGGAATAATGTTGTCTTGTACTGACTGTCTCCAACTCACTTGACAGGGAGACATCATTGATCTTGAGAGGGCTGAGGGTAAAACAGAGGTGCTGGTGAATGAAGGCGTGACTACCATCTCTTACACTCTAGATGAAGGACTGATCGAGTTTGGTACAGCCATTGATGATGGAGATTTCCCAAGGTACATAAGAAATCTTTGATGTAACTGCGTAATAGATATATTTAGAAAATAGCCCAAATAAAATGCGCACACTAATTGGTTTAAAGTCGTGTTTCTACCTAACAATTAGATTATGAACTCGAGATTTCTATCCCGTGATAATTGACGAGGGCGCAGCCCGAGTCAACTATCTTACTAAGAAATCGAGAGTAAATAATATATTAATTGTTTTGGTATAAATCTGCTAGCTGTTTAAAACGTAATCTAAATCCTCTTCACAGACACCTCAAAAATGCCAAGAAGTGACCGTCATTTCGTTAACAAGCGCACACTGATACACTACTCACTATCTACAACAGAATAGATGGTGAGTAACGAAGCCAATCAGAAAACCGCATTCATGACAGAACGCTTGTAGATTTATACTAAAACACAATAGAAACACGGTACTTTAGGAATACATAATTTAGCAGTGTAGTTTTAAGCTTAGTTTAGGATCATAACTTCACAATGTGAATTAGATTAGGACCCTAAACGATCTGCGTTTTATACTGATGTCTAGTGTTTTATACAATATTTTTCAGGGCTGTAGCCTTCCTTGAGAGCTTGGAGATGTCATTAGAAACAGAGGCCATGTGGAAGACACTGAGCCGCCTCGCCCTGGAGGCGAGGCAACTGCATATTGCAGAGCGGTGTTTTGCTGCTTTGGGTGATGTATCAAAATCAAAGGCCTTACGTCAAATAAACAAGATCGCCGAGCAGTCTGCAGAAGAAATGGTAAGCCTATGAATATCGAGTCATCCATCAACTGTTAATTTTCTTGTCCAGAATCTTCAGACTCTCGTCTTAGTTGAACGTGGCTGCGCCATTAGACAATCTACAGTACAGCACTACTTTAGAAACATCCAGACACACAACAACTGTTATAGATCACCTTTCTTCCCACCATACCGGAGAGGAACCTTCTACCCCAGTATATTCAGTGTGCCACTTTTACTGAATGTCTTAAAACCTTTCAATGTTCTTTTACGAGACCCTGACATTAATTACTTGTATTAAGTATAGAAACTGCTGACCGTGTTCCTGGCTGCATATCTTTTGCTTCGGGAGTTTCTCGCACACTAAAGATTCAGATTTAGATTTAGAAGACGGTAATAGGGGATTGAATTCACAATTTGAAGCCTTGCTTTTGTATTTACCAGGGTGGGGACGGTACAAATCACGTCAAAGTAAGAGCCAAGCTGGCAGTACTGGACAAGAACTTCAAGATGGCTGAAAGTATTCTTCTCGAGCAAGGTTATGTGGATGAAGCCATTGAGATGTACCAAGAACTTCACAAGTGGGACGAAGCTATTGCTGTAGCTCAAGCTAAGGTTCGGAGAATGTGCTGTTCCATTGAAGGTGCAGTGAACGTTTGTGTGGGAGGGGAGGGAAGGGGAGGGAAGGGGAGGGAAGGGGAGGGAAGGGGACACCACGTTGTATGGTAAGCAGGAAACGTTCATCACAACTCTGAAACTTTCAACAGCTGACGGCTGGACGCGGAGTTTACGGAAGGTAGTGTGATGCATTATCTCCTTGTGTTGAACAAATTCTCAAAACAAACATTCTGAAGAACGTATTGTGTTTAGTATGGAGATCTTACATGGGGCAACTGATCAATTTAAGAGGAAGAGACTTGAAGAGGTAAAGTTAGTAAGTCTGAATTTATTTCAACCAAAGCTGTTGCATGATCATGGTGATAGCATGCAGGTATTACGTTACAGAGTAAACCAATGCTTTCCCCTGTTTTCTCCTGCAACAAATCCCGTTTTAATATATTTTATGTTTAATCATGATTAGAGCCACCCGGAGCTGGATAATTTACGTGCTAGTCATTACCAGTGGCTCTCGGAGACAGCACAAGAGGAAAAGGCTGGAGAGGTAAGTCCATTATAAAGCACATGTTCGGGTCAACAGTGAAAAACTCTTTAAATCCGTTAGAAGTTTAACATACAGTAGCGATTCAATCCTCTTCTGGCAGCTTTATATCGGATCGTATGGTGCCATTTTTGACACTACTGTCTCAAACCAAGAGAAAATGAGGTCTCTTGCTCAAACTGTTTCTGCAGTTCCAGCTGTTAGCCTGTAGACATAACCTTAGAAAAAAACTATTTTTAAACTAGATACGAGTCTACATTAGCTACATAAGCCAATATGTCGAAGGAAACAATGCCTGTCAAACGCGTCGTTTCCAGCTAGCTGAATTGTCTCTGACCTTGTTCAGTGTTTCTTTGATTCTGGCCTGTAGGTGAAAGAGAGGGAAGGAAACTATATGGAGGCTATCAACTTGTATCTGAAGGCTGGTTTGCCCGCCAAGGCTGCGAGACTGGCTATGAGCAGAGAGGTGGGTCTGTCGGACTTGCTGTTTGTTTCGTCAAGGGAAGGAAGGGACGCTCTTTTAAATGAACTACGTCACGGCTTGCGCATCTTGAAAAGTTTATCCTAAATTTTTCAAGTTCGTTGTTTCCAATCCGTGTTAAACTTCTCCATCCTTTACCATCCTTGTTACTTTATGGTTTATTAGTATCTTGTAAGTGCTTTTCTATCTTAGATTATAATTATTTTCAGGTTTCCTTCCATTTGAAGGTAATTTGTACGGGACTAAAAATATCTCAAAAATCCCGTGACTGAGCTCCATTAAGGGAACGCTTCTTGCCAGAGAGTTTACAAGGAAATTGTGATATGTATAGGTAATCATACGGTTTTTCTCGTTCAATTTGGAATTAATTTGCACGAGTGAGTTTTTCAAAAAGCTGAAATTGCACGAGCCGCTTCGGTGAGTGCAATTTCAGCTTTTTGAAAAACTCACAAGTGCAAATTAATTTCAGATTGAACGAGAAAACCGTATCATTACTTATTAACAATACAAACATGAAAAAAATTCACGAGGAAAAACTGCCGGAAGATGTTTCTTGGGAAAACTTTTTTCAGAGTTTCTGTACAAGACAAACATAATACTGCAAAGGACCGCAAACGAAAATGCTGCCTGTATACGTAGGATCTGTAAAAGATCTGATCAGCCAAAAATAGAAAGACTAGAAAACAATGATGCAAGGCTGATACTACGTAGAGAGCTTAACGGGGCAACGACACGATAGAGTCCAAACTGAAAGCCATGAATTGCAACCGTGGACAGCTGTTTCGACCTTATTGGGTCTCGTCAGCACGGTGTAGCAAGTTGTGAAGTGATCAGCTGCTCGACTGACATCCACAAACCCACTAAATGCAAGATGGTGATGACCTCAGATGAAACTCAAATCCAAACTCTTGCCCATTGGCCAATGTCACATGCAAAACGCGTGACAAGGGACAATAGGAAAAATCCAGAATATCGTGTCGCTGCCGCGATAAGGAAAAACTGCGGACAGACACAAACTGTCCCGCAGGAAAATCATGGCCAAACCATGTAAAAAGTGAGCAGCATATCGGATCTGAAAAGACCTACGGCCCCAAAAATACTAGACAAACATAATACTGCAAAGGACCGCAAACGAAAATGCTGCCTGTATACGTAGGATCTGTAAAAGATCTGATCAGCCAAAAATAGAAAGACTAGAAAACAAGAGATCATTGGCCTACAAAATTTCTCATTATCTTTCTGCAAATCATAATCCTTAATTACGATGTGTAATTTGCACTGGTGTTACACTTTTTGCACCGGTGTTACACTTTTTGCACTGGTGTTACACTTGAACTGCACTGCTCTCAGCCAATCAGAATCGAGTAATTTTTTCATGTGCATTATTAGGATAATATCAAGTTTTATTAAAAACTGGATCACTGGATAATGCAATTCGAGAGTTTTCATTGGCTAAGCCATCATGGGTTATGAGCCATTATACCATGGTTTACAAACGTGGCAAGTATATGAGTGATTTTTTTGGGCCTTTTTTTTTGTCGTAGTCTAGTTTTCTATATTTTGGGGGCGTCTTTAATAAAACGATTATTCCACTCGTGCCTCTTATATATGAGATGATTATAGCCAAATCGGCGCTACGCGCCTCGTTGGCTATCTATCATCTCATATCCAACGCGCGTTCATAGAATAATTGTTAAGAACACGAGACGAGAAATCCCATGTCTACAAGCAGCTATGTATTATTCTGTTTATTATATAAACTTACTAATGACGACTTTTTTCGCGATTTTTTGCGATTTTCCTGGTATTGCACTGGTGTTTACATAATAAGTACATATTGTTCATAGCCGAGCATAATTATCGTTAATTGTTTCTCATGAAAGGAGTTAATCAACTCTTCAGACTTGCTCGGGAGGATTGCTGCTGCTCTTCTCAAGGGAGGACTGTATGAACAGGTAAGGTTCTTACGAACAAATCTTTTACATTGCCATGTTATTGGAAAATAGCATCAACTTAAAACTCAGACAAATAATACGAATTCCAGATGGGATTTGACCCCACGATACTCTGTTATTGGAGTTACTATAAATAGAGATAACTTGTTTATCTGTTCCTCTATATGTATTCAGATAATTCTCGGTCATTTTTTTAGGCTGGAGAGCTTTACGAGAAAGTCGGCAAGAATGACCTTGCGATGGATTCGTATCGCAAAGGCAATGCGTATAGGAGAGGTGGGAAACATTTATTTGTACTTACCCAGTTTAAACCCTCAAATAAACCTCTTGCTCTTGTTAATACACTTTCTTTTTGTTTCCGTTTTTTTTCGCTCTCTAGCTGTGGAGCTTTCACGGGCGGCATTCCCTCGAGAGGTTGTAAAACTAGAGGAGGACTGGGGTGATTACCTGGTTTCACAGAAACAACTGGATGCTGCTATCAATCACTACATCGAGGCTGGGTGAGTGTATCCAACATGGAAACGAGGCATAATATTCTTCCCTTTAACTTTTCTCTGGGTGGGCAGACCCTGACTTCCCTAAGAAGGAAACTGAAGGAGAGTTTCTCAAAAAGGCTTTACTAACTTGTGGGCTCCTTATGAGAGAACGTTGTTACCACACTGAGAGCACTTATGATCACATATTCAAGTATTAATTTTGTGACGATTTTTAATATATTAATATACTGACAACTTAAATTTATTACCTTGGGGTCCTGGAAATGCATTCAGAAGCGAGCCAAAACAGATAACGAAGTTTCTCTGAAGATATTTTGTAATTGTCAGATTTCAGCTCATGTTGAGCTTTCACTCTACTTTCTCTTAGATGTTCAATCAAAGCTATCGAGGCCGCCATTCAAGCCCGTCAGTGGAACAAAGCTGTTCAGATTGTTGAGCTCCAGGACGATAATGTGGCGGAAAGGTTAGTGAGAATCAAGTGTTGAGATCACCTTACCGCAAAGAAAGTGCAGTCGACTTGGATATAAAGATCCGTTGGGCCTACCTCAGTAATTTGTTTTAGCTGTCCACTAAGTTGAACAATTGAACAAAATCTTTTACGGCTTACAACGCGCATCCGAGGGGTGAACTCTGGACTGGCATGTTACAGCTGCTTCATCAAATTATTCTGTATCTAAGAAGTTGCCATGCAAGTTTCGATTGAACTATAGTTTATCATTTCATATTTTTTTGTGCAGGTATTATCACCATATTGCTCAACACTACTCCCAAGTTCAGGAGTACAAGGTATGTATTTCAAATTTGCACTCAAGACGTTTATTTCTAAGACTTCACTTGCTCACTAAAAGGTTTTGTTTCGGTTTTCAGCTTGCAGAGAAGTATTTTGTCAAGGGAGGGGACCCACGGGCTGCTATTGAAATGTATACCAAAGCCAACATGTACGAGGCTGCGCACAAGGTAACATTCCTTGATAGTTCTTGTTGTTTACCACACAGTATTAACACACTGTTTTTAGGTGAAGGTTTCACGTTTTTATTCCTGATATTCGCAGCTTGCAGTTCAGTGCATGACACAAGAGGAAGTCGCTGTCATCTACATATCGCAGGCTCAAGAGCTAGAAGCGCAAGGCAAATACAAGGAGGCCGAGAGGTAATTCACTCACATTCGTGATGCAGGTCTCTGGCTCTTTGCCCAATTAAATGACATTAACGTTTTTCTTAAATTGAATTTCTATGAACTGAAGTGTGACCTACAGCTAATTTCTCTTCACAGTCAAGTGACGAAAGTAATCAAGGCAGTTACTAAATTAAATTAATTTCTTTGGTTTCGGTTAAGGTCCTGGGAATATAAAGTATCTTCAGTTAATATTTAAGCTATTAATTCTAACCCGTTAAGGCCTTTTGAATATCTTTTAGATTATACTGCACTGTCGAGGAGCCAGACTTGGCCATCAATATGTACAAGAAACATCGCCAGGTAAATGTGGATTTCATTGGTTTAAATTTATTTTGTAAAGGTATCATTGCACCTTTAAGTGTATTTTGTTTTTCAACTATTTTGCTACAGGGACTCTTGGGCCGGGAGGGAGTGGTGGTGATGTCTCTGCCCTTATTAAGAGTATTTAGTGTCGGTAAATAAGTTTTTCTTCTCTGATACAATTGTTTGTTCCATTTGAATCGTGTAAAACGATCATTTCCCCCAAAATAAAGGCTACCGTAAATAACTTACCAAAACAACTAATTTGAAAATTAAACATGAAAAACTTACCCTGCAAAACTGAGACCGCATCCTCATCTAACAGACCTAGCCAGGATTAAAAACTCCTATCTCCTGCCACTCATAAAATCATTTGGACATTGCGAAGTGTTTATATTAACTGACTCTTTCCTTTACTGTTGGTAGTTCGACAACATGATCAGACTTGTTGCCATTCACCACGAAGACCTGCTCCCGGACACCCACATCCACTTGGCAAAGGTAAATGCTATCCACTATTCAAAGTCCTCGTTCAGTTTTGTTTCTGTGAACACTTGAAATGACCAGCGTTAAAACTTATTTCTCACTTTTTATTCATGCCCATGCGCATTCGAATCTCTTTGTGCAGGAACTGGAGGCTGAAGGTCAACTGCGCCAAGCTGAACATCACTTCTTGGAAGCGAGGGACTGGAAAGCAACTGTGAACATGTACAGGAATCAAGACATGTGGGAGGAGGCGTACAGGGTCAGTTATGGGCGTGTATTTGAGGAAGGCAGGGGAAGGAGAGCAGTTACCTTCTTACAATGGGGGTGGGCAAAAAAATCACTGGCAGACAAAACTTTTTGATTTGAACTTCTTTATGAGAAAATCTTTCCCCCAGGTGGTCAAACCTGGTGCATAGTCCTCAATAAAACTCCAGTAATAAGTTAATTTATTGCACACGGTTTCTTTTAGGTTGCAAAACAACATGGAAGTCAAAATGCGTCTAAACAAGTCGCTTATCTTTGGGCAAAGAGTTTAGGTAAGTTAGCACAAGTCAATTTACATCTTAGTTGTAATTTGAAAAAAGGTACCTGTTGTTTCTTGTGACTTTTTATTTTTTTTGTACTCCTGTCACTGTTTTCCTGTATCTCTTTACTGTACGGACAATGTGGTTCATGTTTGATCATTTAACTCTGATATATTTTTGTTAGGAGGAGACTCTGCTGTTAAGTTGTTAACCAAGTTTGGTCTCCTGGAGTCCGCAATAGATTACGCTGCAGAGAACTGGTAAGGAGTGTTACATCAATGATTTTCTTTATGTGAAGGCAACATGGCGGAGTGGTTAGGGCGCTGGACTTGAAATCCGGAGGTCGCAGACTCACACCTCGGTCGTGCTTGTAAAAGCGAACTGGTCTACCTCCCGCTAGTTGGGGTTTTCA
>CM042753.1:3325800-3341303 GCA_022496165.2 Catalaphyllia jardinei | reverse complement strand
CCCCCCCCCCCTCCCGCTCGCCCTAGACCGCACTCGGCTACCGTAGCTCGCACTAAACCCGATCGGGAGCCTGTTCGCAAGCTAATTATGTTTAGTGTAGATGTATATCTTACTTTCAGTTTAAGTGGCATGCCTGTGGATACTGTGGACTAGTTAGGTTTAGCGCTAGTTTAGCGCACTGACCACTTTAAAAAATACAAATAAATGTAAATAAAAATTATATACAGAGGTGTAAAGATGATTTTTGCTATAGCGTAACATTTAGCTGTAACAAGAGACATGCTTTACTTTCAGCGCTTTTGAATTCGCTTTCGAGTTGTCCCGAACGGCAATGAAATCCAAATTACCCGACATTCATCTCAAGTACGCTATGTTCCTGGAGGATGAGGGCAAGTTTACAGAAGCTGAAAAAGAATTTATCAAAGCTGGCAAATCCAAAGAGGCCGTACTCATGTGAGTTTAGCAAAATGAAATTCAATTTGTAATTATCAGTGATGTGAAGTTATGTGGATCTTGGGCAAGAGTATTGATAAGTACGATCAGTAATCAGGCAATTACTAAATTAAATTGAATTTATTACATTGGTTTTGGTTTTGGTTTCACTTTGGTTCTAGGTTGGCTGATAAATTTAACTCAGTGGTTATTAATTGGTTTGGTTTTGATTTTACGACACTGAATTGAATTACAAGAACATTATGGCAGCCCAGTGAATTATCGGGAAGCAAATCCCGAATCTGTAGACTTGTATTTTACGAACTTGTATCGTATAGGTATGTCCACAACCAAGACTGGGACAGTGCTCAGCGAGTAGCGGAGGAGAATGATCCCGACAGTGTGACTGACGTGTTAGTAGGACAGGTATGGAGCTCACCTGACCATCCGAATTTTCACTGGCATTTCTGTTTACAAGTGCTTTTTATCATTTGTAGTGTTTTGTGTGAAGGCCTTTCATCTTTAGACGCCTGAAATATCGGCCTCGTGAAAGTTTGGCATTCCTCGAAATTGAACACCATGCAACCCTGTAAGGTTTAAAGTTAACAAGTTGAATAAGTACATCTTACTTATTCATTCACGTTCTAATTACAGGCCCGGGTCGCATTTGACAAAAAGGAGTATCAAAAATCGGAGACGTTCCTTCTGCGAGCCCAGAGACCAGAACTGGCCGCGCGTTATTACAAGGTATAAACAGGATCATTAAAAATCAACAGTTCAAGTAACTTCAAGCTGAATAGCTGTTACTGTTTTTGGATTCTGATACTCGTTGAGCATGCATATTTAACCCAATCAGAAAAATGTGAGCATTCCTGTTGTGCATTCAGGTTCTAAAAGGTTTCATTAATGTTTTCTGGATTTCAGGAAGCCGGCATGTGGACGGATGCACTCCGTGTTGTGAAGGAATACTTACCTCATAAGGTATGCACAGTTTCCGAAACGAAGGGACCAGGCCCCGGTTGTTACAAGGCTGGATAACGCTATTCACCGGATAAATCGCTATCCAGTGGATAAGTGTTGACAAAACAAACCACGCTATCCGCTGGATAGTGATTTATCCGGTGGATAGCGTTATCCACTTTTCGAACAACCGGAGCCAGAGCTTTAATCAGAATAGATGAAACTGACGAAGCTTTGTAATTAATTTGTTCCTGTTGGGTATGAGAGTGTGTGATGTGTTTCTCTCATACTCTCTTTTAACAGCTGGAGCAATGGCAAGACGAGTACGACAGAGAGGTTATGTCTAAAGGAAACAGGTACCATACTGCTGTGCAGAATTATTGTAACTGTGAGACGTCATGGGTTCCAAAATAGCGTCCGCGGGAAATTGTAAACACAAAATGGCAAAAGACGTGTTGACAACGAGACTATTCAAACTATATTTTTAACTGCTTATTTTAATAAACAGAAAAAAATAATTTCTAACTTTGGAGCTGTCCTTTAAAACGGCACTTGTTTCGTGGCCTAGTGATTGACTGATATACTGTGTTGTTTTATCAGAGGCGCAGAGTCATTACTGAGTCAAGGAAAAGACTGGGAAAAGAAAGGAGAGTACAACAGAGCTATTGATATGTACATTAAGATCACACCTAACATGACCACTGATCATGAATTAGTGGAGGATGCTATGGTGAAGGTCAGTGGCGATCTACATAACTAGCTGGTTCGTATCGTGATAAGTGTATCTGTAACTGTAGCGAGAAATAGAAAACGAAGTCGAGATTTGTACAGATAGACAGACACCGAGTAAGAGACAGACAGATAGACAAATAGGCAGCCCGACCGAGTAAGAGTTAGAGACCTAGTAAGAGACCGACAGACAGACAGATAGAGCAAGAGTCGGACAGACTGATCGACCAAGTGACAGACACCGAGTAAGAGACAGACAGATAGACAGACCAACCTAGTAAGAGTTAGAGACCGAGTAAGAGACAGACACAGAGACAGACAAACAGACAGACAGACAGACCGACTGACAGACAGACAGACAGACAGACAGACAGACTGACCGACCGACAGACAGACAGACAGACCAACTGACAGACAGACAGACAGACCAACCAACCGACAGACAGACCGACAGACAGACAGACAGACAGACAGACAGACTGACTGACTGACAGACAGACAGACAGACAGACAGACCAACCGACCGAGTAAGAGACAGACTTACAGACAGACAGATGGGCAGACCGGTTTCATTAAATAATCTCAGTTAATCCTTGCTAAATAGTACATAAAAGACTATTATTTGTTGATTGTTTGCTGTTATGTTTTAATTTTCAGGCTGTTGAACTGGCAATGAAATTCGTAAGTGACCGAGCTTATGATATAGCGAAGATCGCCTGCCCAAGACTGGCAGAGATTAAGTGCTATGAGCAGGTCTGTGGTATACTTAAAGCATTTTCTTTGCATGTGTGCTTATGTTTGAATTTCTACATTTAAAGAAAGTAAAAGACCTTGCTGTAAAAAGGGTTAGTGTACGTGTATATGCTTTGAAGACTCTTCGTAAGGAATAAGTGTAAGCAGATGTAAGGCAAGAAGGGCTTGGAAAGTGTTGAAATAAATTGTTTCAACTTGAAGTTGTAGACATACTTCTCTTTTAAAGTATTTTAAGCAGGGAAGCTCAAAGATCCGACTTGTTTCACTTTATTTTTCAGGCGGGGGAATTATACCTTGGGGTTGAAATGGTTAAAGAAGCTATCGATGTTTACATCCAGGGTGAACTGTGGCCCAAAGCCAAGAGATGCGCGGCGGAAATGGCGCCAAAGTACGTGACAATTTTAATTGTTAGTTTATTATAATTTGTCGGAGGCGCGATGGCCTCATGGTTAGTGCGCTTGGCTCCGGATCAAGCTGTCCTTGTTCGAGCCCTGGCCGAGGGCATTGTGTTGTGTTTTCGGGCAAGGCACGTACTCTCGTGGTGTCTGTCTCTATCCAAGTGTATTAATGGGTACCGGCAAATTCAGTGCTGGTGGTAACCCTGCGATGGACTAGCATCCCATCCAGGGGGAGCTGAAATACACCTACATAAAAACCGGATATAATCGCTGATCTTATAGGCCACTTTGCTCGTATACTTTACCTTACTTTACCTTATAGTAGATTTGGGCGAGCTATGCATAGCAGCGGCCGTCAGCCGGACATAGAGTTCTTATGTATTGTTTCACTGTCTGTGGTAGATACGAGCAATATGTGGAGGATGCTTATGTTGCATTCTTGAAACAGAAAGGACAGGCTGAACAGGTCAGTAAAATCACTTCTTCACTGGTGAAATATGAATGTTTGATTTTGGATAAGATAAAACAATACGTGTATTGCCACGGGCTTGGTTTCTACAAAAGAGTATGAAAGATAAGAGAGTTACACTTCGGTTCACGAGTGGGATATTTACAGTTTATAACGAGAAGCCATTTAATAACCATTTTATTGTATGCCCAGATACTTACACGGCTTGGAAATTTAGTATGGAATACAACATAATTATATTAATTTGGGGATACCGCCAAATTTGTCATGGCTTTCCATCCTGGTTGCTAGTTGTAACTTCAATTCAAGTTCTGATTTTTTTTCACACCACTGTTATTTTAGCTGGTCGACGTGGATGTCATCGCTGGTCTTGATATGATGGTACAACGAGGACAATGGGATAAAGCTATTGAAACAGCCGAGCAACAGGTATGACGTTACTACATCTTGCTATGTTGTGTGATGTTGTGTTATGTCACTTTTATGAGGCCTTTATATTTTCGTTTTCGATACATGACGTTACGTTACGACAACAAGTTGTGTTTTGTGTTATGTTACGTTACGTGACGTGTCTCTTATTGTCTTCATCTCGTGTCTTTACAGAATGGTGTGCAAATTGTGTCTAGCTGTGGTGGCTGTGTTTTGTTTGGATTACAAGATCTTACGTTATAAGATCACTATACTCTTCTGTGACAATACTCTTTTTTGTGTGACATTCTGTCACGTTATCTTGCATTATTTTTTCATTAGGGTTACGAAGTTCTCAGTAAATACGTTGCCTTATACGCTGCTAATCTGATCAAAGATGGTAACACGCTGAATGCCCTTGACTTGTTCTGTAGATACGGTGCTCCAGCTAATCCTCAGGTAAGCTCTTTGCAACAACCAGTATATCAAGAAATATTTATATTTTGGCTTTCTTGTTGCCAGTTAAAAAATTGTGGTGATACCAACGCAGGGGCGTAACGTGAGATTTTGAAGGCGTGCGCACAGCGTGGAAATTGGGGGCGCCCCAAACTAGGAGGTCTGGGGGTATGCTCCCCAGACAATGTTGAAATATAGGGTCTCGGAAATGCGATTTCCAACTATTTCCAGCTAACGTTTTGTTATAAATAACTGCGACGGAAAATGCAGTTGTTAGTTGGGTATTTTACCCATCCCTATAGAGCTTTCGGTAATCTGCAACAAAAATAAGGTAAAACAATGTTAAAACAGGGGGTTTACAAGCAAAGGGCAAGACGTCTACCTAAAGACGGGCGAACTCTGTTATAACATCATCAATGTCAACGTCCTTGTGCTTGTGAATGTGCAAAATTGCTAAAAAAACTCAATCTCCCATCTGTCATGGTACTTCAAGAGAGTGTTTTCAATAATAACAATACGTTACAAGAACGACAACAACAACTTTATTAGCCTTATATTTAGAATAGTAGACATTTACATCCAAAAAAAAAAAATAAAGTTAAAAGGGTAGGCTCACTCCCGCTTCCTACAGGAGGCAAGCCAAATAACGTTTCTTGTCGTTTATGCTTTGATTAAAAGGTACTGGAAAAACAAACACCAACGCCAGTATAATTAGAAATTTAAAAATCGGTCCTTTGTTATGGTAACTTTGACAAATGCTATAAATAGAATAATTTTTTTCCAGGTTTCAGCTGTACGCACGGGCGTACGTGCGTATATGGACGCTACGGTCCTGCAACTCGTACCACCCTTTCCTTGTTTTCTGCAGCTATTCTAAATTTAGTAAACATTGCGACGCTCGATAACTCATGTTCACGTTAGGATGGTTAGTAACCAACAGTGGCATGTTTTAGTTCCTAGAAAAGTTTTGTGTTGATCACTTTCAAATTGGGATCCCGTTCATCTGTTGTAAAGGGTTTTCTCAACTGAAAAGAGATAAATTCATATCCGCAAAAAAGACAGCTGGAAATGTTTCAGTGTCTTACTGCTTGAGCTGTAGAGCATTGACGAATTGAATTCTATTTAACAGGAAGAAAGTTAGGCTTGTACTCAGAAACCTTTCTTTATTCTTACCAATAGAACTTCAATATCTACAAGCGGATTATAACAGACGTTATATCAATGCCGGGACTCAGGTCTGCTGACAGTTACCGCACGTGGGCTGATCTAAGAGACGTGCTGTTTGAGATTGTAAGTACAATATCTTCATTGCACCTTTTGTATCATGTTGGTTTACGAAGGATGGTTGAAAATCCCTGAAGGCTTTTGTTCGGTTTGTTTGTGATGTTTTTCACCGACTGAGCCTTAGCTAGCCTTGGTTTACGTGAGGTGTGACACCTGTTGTAAATTATTTTAGGTTGAAGGTTTGAGTAAAGGATCAGCTGCTGGTACACCGCAGGCTCAAGAATTTGAGGTTATGTTGGAGGTCATCCATTATTACAGCACCAGATGCGCCTGCATGCAACACAAATCACTGGTAAGCGGTCACTAACATGGCATTAACATTAACCGGCTATTCGCGCACATTTGTCTCGTTATTACTCCCGTCAAGTGCAACTTACGGTAGTCCAGGTTATGATTCTCGACTTTTCTTTTTTGTCATCAGGATACCCTGGCGGCCAAATTGTCGATTTCCCTTCTCCGACACTCTGATGTTATTCCTTGTGATAAAGCCTTTTACGAAGCTGGAGTCGCGGCTAAGGTCAACAATTTATTCACCGTTCACTTATCTCATAACTGTATCTCTAGTGTTTTATAATCAGGAAAAAAGCCTTTTTTGTGTTTTTAGTGCACGCGGCTGCGAAAAGGCTTGGTTGTGTACTATTGCGAGGAGAAATAACATTGTTATTTCCTTCCTGGCAGGCTGTTGGCTGGGACAATATGGCTTTTGTATTCCTTAACCGTTACCTTGATCTCAGTGAGGTATGTCACCTATTTAACTTATTGAAAACATTAAGTTGCTTTGACGGAAAAGGTAAATGCTTTATTGATGCCTGTTGGTTTCGTCATATATTTTGTTCTAATTGTCTTGTTTGTGTTTTCAGGGTATCGAGGAAGGCAGTCTGGACATGTTGGATAACAGTGACTTTGCCGACACAGATATACCATTTGAGGTCCCCGTTCCTGAAAAACAACATTTACCGGTGAGTTAGGAAATCAGGGAAAAAGTGATTCGATTGATGTCAAAACGAAAGATTTGCTAAAACGCAAGGTTTTGTCGGGAGTACAGAAGATCAATTTTTTTCGTCTTTTCTTAGTATAACATATTTTGTTTCTGGGCGCATGTTGGTTTCAGGAAGAAAAACGCGAGGAAGTTAAGGAGTGGGTGTTAGCTGTCTCAATGGATCAAAAGGTTGGTGTAGAATCTGTCTTGAAATACTTAAAACAGCCCGTCTTCCGCTCTCTTACCGAGTTATCTATAAATGTGTTGTTTTGATTTGTGTTGTAATGAAAGGGGCGAGTTTCCACTCGGTTTGAATGAAAAGGAAAAATATTTCAGAAAAAAAAGAAACAGGCTTCTTTTCTTTACCCCTGCTGTATGTGCCTCTGTAAGGGAATGTGTGAGAGATCATGTATTTAAACTGCAAACAAAGCCTTTTTATTATCTCGTCCTTGAAAGCATGTCTAATTTTGATCATTTAAATTCTTGACAGGTGGAGCAAGTTTTGCCGACAGACGAGCGTGACACATATGAGGCGTGCCTAGTGGCTGTTAACACTGGCATTACATCACCGCCCTGTGTTATAACAGGTAATATTATGATGATTTATTTCACCTCGTAACAGATAACATGGCTAGAACTGGGCAGTAAACAAAGTCTTCTCTTGTCTTTTAGGATATCCTGTTCTACGAAACAAAATCGAGTTCAAACGGCCGGGAAAAGCTGCTAACAAAGAGGACTGGAACAAGTTTATCATGGCCACCAAGGTGAGTTTGATGCGCATGCTCCTTGTGATTTGCCCATGCGACCCATGCCACTACAGATGTCTCTGATCTTTCTGTTTATCGGGAAGTACCGATAATTGTACAATATGCTGAATTACTTAAAAAAGGCCCCACGTCTTTCTTTTTCTCTTTTCCAGGTTTCTCACAGCCCCGAGTGCCAGGATGTACTGCGTTTTTTGGGGAACTGGTGCGGGGCACCGCAGAACCCTTCATATTCCTTTAACTAAAGAAGTTACCAGACCATTTTGTGGAAATTCGCGGCTATTTATAACCATAAAACACGAAGCAAGACACAATATTTATTTCAAGTGTTTAGAATCACTTTCTGAGCGATTTACTGTGAACCTAATCTACTTTGATAGATTTGTATGTATGCTGGTTTCCATAATACTGGAAGTTTCGAGAACGTTCGTTCGCTGCGTTTCCCAACGTGATGTCAGTCAGCGTTTTACATGATGTTCCCTTGGCGAACCGAAGTTGGATTTGTTAACCAAGCCGTTTGGTTGTAGTCTGGGCCTTTCAATGTAATTCTCTCTCTGCCGCGTGACACTTTATGGGAGTGTTTGTTACCCGACAGTGAGAGAAAGAATTGGTTCCGTGTATTGCGTGACTGTTGTTGTTGTAGCACGTTCCTCTTCTGATCAGAGAGGTCCAAGGTAATCAGTGATAATGTGTTTGCTGTAAATAGCGTAAATGTAATAGTGCTGTACAAAAGTTTTATTTCATGTTGAAGAAAATATATTCAGCAAACTTACGAGGAACTTCAGTCGTTTATGTAGTTAACCCTTTCTTCTCGAGTTGACAGTTTGAAACAAACCTATTTCTGATTTTTTTTTATTATTATGGTTGTAGATTAATTTCGACGGCAGTCATGTATCTGCCTTGGTTTAGCGTTTGTGAGAAGCACTTTGACCAAAAGAACAAAAATTCCTGAACTTAGCTTATTTAGCGGTTTTTTTCCGGGCTTTGCGAATGTTACAAGTTATCGGTTCGAGCCATTGAGTCGTACCCCCCCGGGGGTACTCCCTTATATGGGCTATATAGGTATGTGCGGCCCCAAAGGGTATGGTTTTTCAGCCGTTTTGGTCATAAATAGGGTATCGATTTAGCTGATTTTGGTCATAAATGGGTGTGGTTTTTTACTCTAGCCTTGATATGGGTATGCTTTAAGCCGAGAAGCCACTTTTTCATAATTATCGAAAAGAAAATCAATAAAAGCCCTTCACAAATTATGTTTACGGTAATTCAATATTGGTCTGAACTAGGGATCCAATAATAACGCAGGTCTAAAACAGGATTTTGATGTAAGGTTCAGGTCATAAATAAGGTTTCGAATGTTTAGTCAGGTCATAAATAGGGTAGGAAATATCGCAGATTTTGGTCATAAATAGGGTATGGGTTTTGGGAAGCGGGCCGCACACCCCCACCCAATTTTTCTGGAGTATACCCCCCCCCCCCCTACTTGCGCAGGCGATTAGCGGGACGTGCCTCGAAATCATAACGAAAGTGCTGCTGTTTGCCTAAGATGTAATTTCTGATGGTCGAGGGACGTATTAGTCAGAAATTATTATTCTGACTACACAATGGAGAGGCTCGAGGGGTGTCACGGAACGTTTAGGGACTTTGGGAATTTGGCGGGAGATTTAGGTCATTCTAGGTTCGTGTTTGTCGTCTTTTTTTACTCTTATGTCAGATAACTGACGGACGCATGATCAATCAACTAATCACATTGAATGTATCGCGTAATTAGTGCAGTCAATCTCGTAATTTTGGCTATATGCCGACGTTGGTGGCTTGAGATCGTAAGAGATATTTTCTCAGTTTATACCCGGCCAGTTAAAACAATTTACTTATGCGTAATTTTATTAGCATGCTTTATTCCATTTAAGTTGATACCTGACTGCAACGTTTATGTCCAGCTTGTTCGAGGCCAATTGTCTAGCTTAGCTTGTCACTTATCAGTCCTTATTAGTTATTACTTCATTGCTACATTTAGTAGCTTCCTGTTCTGCTTCTAAGTACAAGATCAATGACTTCTGCTTTGCTTCCTGATAGACTCTATTTCCGCCGCACTCTCGAAGAGCCTGCTTCCTTAAATAAAGTCTGATAAATCGGGTCCATGTTGATCATTACGTGTTGTTCCTTGTTCTACATCAAGGCATGAAAGACCATTCTATTCACTCAGAGTACAAACCAGTTTAAAATAGGTTTCATCTCCCATAATTTTAATAAGTATTTTCGCAACACATGAATTGGGCATCCACCAGAAGGGCAATTTCCTCGTTGCGCGCGCATTAGATTCCTCGCGAAAAGACACGCGAGTATGGAAGTACGCACGCAAAATGCTATTTTCTCAGTTTTTGGGTGTTATTGAAACTGACTACTGTACTTTTTAATTAAAAATGATTAACAATATTTAAATATACATTTATCACGCTTTGTCTTACGTTGTTACTTGATTACGAGCTTAATTGATTTGTTGTCCTTCTCGTAAGAGGCGGAACGTGTTGACTTGCTTTACGGTAATTACTGACTTCCTGCTCTGCTGTAACGAGGTCTGATTGATTGCCAGCTGGGTCAAATCCTTGTTCTTCAAGATATAAAAGAATTTTGGCTCATTTCACTGAGTGTATTTCAGTTGTACATCAGAAAAGAACAAACTCGAACAATTTGGAGAAGTTCTTCAAACTGCGCCATGTTGGTCCGTGTTCTTTTAGTTTGTCTTCTGATTGTCGCTACAACAGGTAAGTGCATGGATGTAACATAATTTTGAAGGTTTTTCTTGTTGAAGCTTTAGCTTTTGTTTTAGCGTTAAGGTTTATCGACCGAGTTACATCACCTTGCCAAAAAAGAGGATTTAAACAGTCTCTTTGTTGGCCCAAAGTTTGATTTCTCGTCGAGGTTAAGCACAAAACAGTCATACCTCTAATAGGGCCAAGAATACTCGCTTGCAGCGTAAATTCCTATAACCCGTAGTATGGAACTTTTATCTTTTTCTTTTATATTCGTAGACGCGGCCCCGCGTTGCTGTCTACCAATACGCCACGGTTGGTTCGGTGGAACTCCGACCATTCGCTTTTACTACAATAAATACACCAAACAGTGTGAGAGGTTTATCTTCAATGGATATATCGGAAATCCAAACAACTTTGAATCGTTGGAACAATGCTGGAACACTTGTTACGGTGCAAAATGCTAATGGAGAGTTGCCTATGGGTAAGCTACCGTTCCATTAGTGAAATGGCTTTCACAGTTGCTACACAATGAATTTAGGATATGTTGTCAGTCAGTCAACCCTTCTAGACCCTAAATTAATATGTAGATGAGGTCTCCCTTTTACCTGCCAAACATTTGTTATATTCAACTTTGTGAGAACTCGTTTTAAATAAACTGTTACTGGTTTGACCTAATTGCCCCCATTGTCCTGTCTGCACAGTTTGCTGTTCTGCAGTAATGCCAGATTTAATAATTCAGTTGTTGTTTTACAATGAAGACACTCGAACCGTGAGCACCTGTCACATTTTTGTACGTATTTCTGGTGATTACTGTAACAAGAGTATAAAATGTTTTTACACTTTAAAAATGCTCATATTGTACATTATATAAAGAGCCTTTATTCTATAGCCATCAAAAAAGTGCACCAAAAATGTTAAGAGTTCACGGTTTGAGTGTCATTACTGTAAGCTCTCCTATTACACGTCAGCGCCGCTGGACTGAGACAGTAGTTCTCTAAACTTTGAACACCAATGCTGTTGCTGACGAGCGTGAATATTACAGGCCGTTATTTTCCGTGTAAGGAAACGCCGAAAGAAGAAATTGGAAATATCTCGCTCAAAAAGACAGCAAGTGTAAGAAGAGCGGGAACCGGAAAAGGGGGGGGGGGGGGGGGGCGTTGAGGGGAGCATATTGTGGTTGAATAATTAGGGTAATGATTTATCGCGTTCCGCGCGCTAGTGCAATGCCTCGAGAGCTGTTTTGCATTTGTTTTTACACCAAGCCATCTCAAACTTATTAAATGTAACAAGCAATGATTACATATTGATTTACTATCATCCCTGTTAAAATCTTGGCTTTTAGCCTTGAATCATAAATTCCCAAGCAAATGCGTCCTTTACCGTTTTCATGGCTTTATTTGTGATTTTTTTGAATTTCCTTCGGTGAAAAATCCTCCAAAAATTTTACAACACATTAAATCTGGCGGGATACGAATTTTAAACACGAAAAAAGTGGGGTTATTCACGGGTGGTTTTTTAAAATGTTTGAAAATTTATGTGTTATCGCCGCAGAAATCTGGTCAGATAGATTTCTTTGTAAAACGAGCTACATTGAACTAAAGTAAAGTATTTATTACCCGCCTGCCAAATTTTTCAGAATTTTACCGATGGAAACACGAGAAAATTCATTGTCAGTTTTGCTTTTTGTGCTCATGTTAACGTCTTAAAATATCGATAAACACTGACGGTCTTCCTTGGGCGCACGCAGATTACTTAACCTTTCGTCCGCGTTAACGTGCGGATTTTTTCTTTTGCTAGCACTTGTCTCCCAGTCATGTCACTTTATAGGATGCAAAAATATCAATCAATGCGCGATCGGGTTTATACCTGAGGAGAATACCACTTGGCCTTAATAGATATGAACAAAATATATCCTGTATATTTTAAAGGAATTGATTTACGCAGTTCTTTATCAATTTTCAGATGAAAATGAGGCTGTCAGCGAAGAACTCCTGGAGCTTGAAATATCTGGTAGTGGAAAATGAACTTTCAACAAAGCATCGATAGCTGAGAAAACGAATCCAAAAACTTAATTATATGTACATAAAATTAATTTTTTCAAAGAGATGTTATAAAAGAGTGCATAATTTTTCAGACAGTAGAATGTTATTTATTGCTATTAAAACGCTGTGTACTGTCTGAACAAGAAGGGAAGTAATTTCCCTTAAGCTAAGCATGTTTAGATATTACATTGTGTAATTCATTTCTACTCTTTTGTTTTCTTTTTACTTAATTTACCTGCTGCCTAAGTAGAGCTTAATTTGCAGAGGGAACTAACAAGCAAACCAACTGATTAATATAGCTTTCCATGTAGCTCGAACTTTAATTTCAATTTAGAAAGTGTCAATTTTGTGTCATTTTTTTAATTTAACGATTATATGAATGAGCTCAATAAAGAATTATTATTTGTTACTTGTTATTTGTTACACAAGCAACATTTGAAGACAGCACTCCGTGAGATTTTAGCAAAGAGAAATTATTCAAACCGATATATTGTACTTTTAGTCATAAGTGTAACTGGAAGAGGTAAAGCTGCGGTATGGACATCTTGGCTCATCCCAGACTTACCTTCACAATTTGTTTATCGACCTCAGCACTCCTAAATGGCAATTAAATGAACAAAAAAAACTTTAAACTCTAGAAAGGGTCACGGACAAATCAAAAGTAGAGGAACCTGGTAGGTTCTGATCAGCAAATGCAAAGGCTGGAAGAAACTGAACCTAGAAAGGCTGACCGTACGGTTGGGGTTAACTGTTATATATTTAACAATTATCCTGCGAAATCGCGCGGAATATCGTCTGATACTTAGCCGACGAGGCCGTAGGCCAAGTCGGCTAAAATCAGACGATTTTCCGCGAGATTGAACAGGATAATTGTTTTATTATTCAACAAATTGATAACAAAACAGCGTAACATTATTAAATCTCTCTGTCGACATTTTCTCACTTCACTTTTTCTTCCCACGTACGAAGCTACGTATATCGCCGGATATCTGTTACCTACGGATGACAGATATCGAGAGCATCATGACCATAAGTGGATAGTGTTACAATTTGAATAATAATTTCCAATATTCCGTCAGGCACGGCCTGACAAAATTGACCGACAACTACCAATTTATCACTAGACAACTTACAGATCATCCTGTCCTGATCTCACAATTTGTATTACATTTCTCGCTAAATATCCCTGAAGATAACTTCTCGCTCTTCTTTGAACTCATGATCACAAGGAAGTAACACGGGTTTGCGTTAAACTGCATCGGTTCCATAAAAGTAACTTGTTCATGATTAACGGGACTACCGCTGACTCCCTTGTTCAGCATCAAGGTCCCTCGGTCTCATAGCTTGCTGATTTCCCGGGGCTTGTTTAGCAAATGATTAATATGCACCTTCAAAGTTTCTCTCAAACAATTGATATAAGCCGCTTTACCTTCTCACATAAGATGCGTAACAGCTCTTTATGACTTCCATGTGTTGTAAGGTGCAGTACTTAAGGACGGACGAAACCATTTTTCTTTTGAGGGGAGGGGACGAGCAATTTCTCAAAAAAATCCTGCACAGCAAAAACTGATGAAGAATCATGCAAGGGGAACCATGGGGAAAAAAATGGCGCAAAATATTTTCTGTTACCCAGGTCGTGTGTTTGATTCCTTGCACTTACCAAAGAAAGTCATACACAACCTAATTGCGGGAAAAAATTGCCAAACTTACACTCTAAACAATAATAATGATCCGTCCCTTGTGTCGGTCGTAAAGTGTGTGAAATATGGCGCAGTATTTGTTTCTATGACATAAGCTGCGACATACAGAGGTCGAGAATCGGTTTAAACTGCCGATTCCTCTCCCATCATTTTAACAAGCATTTTCGCAACTGATCCGTTAGTCCATAGTTGGCGAATCGGAGGTTTAATGGAGGTTTTAAGAGGTTACTTATCGCACGCTCCATGAACTGCATTAGATTTCTCGCGAAAGACATGTGAATATATAAGTACACGCCTAAAATCAGAGCTGTTTTTCAGTATTGTATACATAATTTTCTCGCTTTGACAAGGTTCTCGTTGATTACAAACTTTAGTAACTTGTTACCCAACTCGTGATGAAACGTTTTCGTTTGTTGGCTTGCCTCACATCATGCATCGCGACAATTGGTGTCTTCCTGCTCTGCTGTTACGAGTTCATTTGTTAACTTTCACCAGAAAGGTCTGATTGATGGCTGGTTGGGTCAAATTTGATGATCGGTACGCGAAGTCCCTTGTTCTTCTCAAATTCATTAATTATTCATGCAGCTCTTACCCAACCAGATCTTCTTATCTGGTCAGGTGGATGGGTTTAGAAACCCAATCAAAAAGGAGTTGAAAACACGGCTGTGTTTGAAATTATTTCAAACACGGATGCAAATTTTCTTAATCTGCATATTGATAAAGCAACAAAAACACGTGGTGATAAACAACTTTAATTAATCACACATTTTACGAAAAAAACTTTAAAGCTAAATTATTTACTGCTAACGTTGAATGTAACGGTACAGTTATCAAACTACCCAAAACAGACAAGGCCATTAGCCGCCATTCTTTCTCTAAATTTATATTCTCGCTCAATGGTGGTGACCTCGTGTTTTTTGGTTCGCTTTCAAATTTGCTGTACGCTTCCGACCTAAAATGGCACTGAAGTTAGAAATTTTATCGGACTAAATACACACGTTACCTCGGAATAGCGCTGGCCACACACTTTTCCTCTTCTTTCCTAGTTTTAGGAGGTCTAAATCTGCACTCTGCCGTTTGCTTTGCAAAGCAACGTTTTCGCTCAGGACTGACAAACAGCTAGGTAACAACGTGACATCAGTTGATGAATATTCAAAAATTGTCACAGCGCAGCTGTTGAATTGAGAAAACTTATTGATATGATAATTTAAACTAATTTTCTTTGTTGGAGAAGTAATTTCAAAAACTCGTGCTTCGAGTTTCATCAGGTTTCCGAACGCTCGAAAACAATAAAACCACTCGGTCTGCGGCCTCGTGGTTTCGATTGTTTCTCGCGTTTGGAAACCTGATGAAACCCTCGCACTCGTTTTTGAAAT
>CM042753.1:3312992-3325700 GCA_022496165.2 Catalaphyllia jardinei | reverse complement strand
AAGGGTGTAAGGGAGGGGAGTCCTAATGCACAGTTTTCTGCCAACATATGATGCCGCTTTTTCTGTTACAAAAATATCGACACGTTTGTAAAAGGCATTTATACTTCATGATCGGGTTTATACCAACAGAATACGACTTTTCCTTGATATGCATGAATTGTATATGACACTTATGTTCCATAAGGCTTGATTGATCCAGTTCTTGATTAATTTTCAGGTGAAGAAGAGGATCGGTTAGCGAAGAACTTACAGATACAAGGGTTATACTTAGTTGAAAAAAGTTTGAAATATTTGATGGTGGAGTGAAGTCTCGATGATAGAAGAGGACGACGATTTAAAAAAATTTAATAACATGTATATAAAATTGAGAGTAATTTATTAATGAAATTAATAATAAGTCGAGAATACAAACAAATATCAGAAAGAAAATAATAATCCCTGGACTGGATGATTCAAAAGCTCATCAGCATGGCAACATCGTTTCAAAAAATCAAATTTCAGTGGTGATCTTAAAATTTTGACTGGCAGGGGGTGGTAAGATGAGAGACCCTGGGAACGAGGTTGGGTGTCACAATATATTTGCGCAGCTCTTCTCAACCTTCTTTAACAAGGTCAAGACAAAAGCAAAACAGACTGTCGCATCTTCGCTTATAAATGAGCTCCTTTTTAAAAATTTCCATTAAAATATTTTTCTGAAGAGGATTTACTGGTTTTGTTTTCACGTTTTATGAAACTCCCCCGCGTTAGACATGCCACCAGATGTAAAGCTGCCGTAAGTGTCACTGCGAAGTTATGCCACCACTGAGGAAGTGGCCTGTAGTGATAAGAGATATTTTCTCAGCTTATAGCCGCCAATAGTTAAAACGATTTACTTATGCGTAAATATGTTACCAGCTCTATCCACTTAGGTAATTTCTGTGAAATAAAAGTGACAATAGATTTTTGTTCAAACTTTGTTTACTGAATATTTATCGTATGAGAACATCAATTTTGAAATAAAAATGGGGGGGGGGGGGGGGCGGGGGCCGATTAAGGAGCATTGAGGGATTAAAAATGCATTATTTTGGCATTCTTTGTGAGCCGAGTCATGTGCACACGCATAGTCGCTCCTGAGTTATGGAATCAATGCCTCAGGGGTGTTACATCTGTCGACCAGTTCAGGACACACTTGAAGACATACTTATTTCAATTGGCCTACGATGTTTGATTTTAGTAGTTTTAGTCAATTTTATTATATCTTATAATAGATTTTACTGTTATTATTATAGTTTTCACCATATTATTGTACAGCGCTTTGAACAATTAGTGGATACTGCGCTGTATGAGTCTGTTATTGTTTATTGTGATTGTTAACTACAGTCAATACAATTTGTCGAACACAAATGAATATTTAAGTTTAATTTTGGACAGAAAGCTGAATCCTTGATTAAAATTTGCGCCAAATATCTTGGCATGGTTACCAAACAGCAAAATAGAGAAGACCACAGTGTATAAATTTACTATTTTCCTTGTTTATTCAATTTTAAGCAACAGAAATCAGATTAGTTTTTTTTCTCACGCCAAGCTTATGTGAAGTATACATGAAACAATTCATATTTGTATTGCGGTTGTAGATGAATGTGCAGAGCGATCATCGCAGTAAATTTTCCAATTTAAGCAATTGGAAAGAAGCCTGAAAAAATCAGGGCTTCAACAGGATTCGAACCCGTGACCTCCGCGATACCGGTGCGATGCTCTACCAACTGAGCTATGAAGCCACACATTGGGAGCGAGGTCAATTTATTGAGTTCATATTTTCTCGTGCAGTGAAGTGATGTGAAGTATATATGAAACAATTCATATTTGTACTGCGGTTGTAGATGAATGTGAAGAGTGATCCCAACGTGTGTCTTCATAGCTCAGTTGGTAGAGCATCGCCCGGTATCGCGGAGGTCACGGGTTCGAATCCCGTTGAAGCCCTGATTTTTTTCAGGCTTCTTTACATACCACCAGATGTAAAGCTGTTATAAGTATCACTGCGAAGTTGTGCCACCACAGAAAAAGTGGCTTGAGATCGTAAGAGATATTTTCTCAGTTTATACCCGGCAAAATTTAAAACAATTTACTTATGCTTAATTATATTAGCATGCTTTATTCCATTTAAGTTGTTACCTGACTGCAACGTTTATGTCCTGCTTGTTCGAGGCCAATTGTCTAGCTTAGCTTGAGGGTCGTGAAAGGGTTAAATGGGAACTGGGATTAGGCTTACTTTGGACTGGGAAAGTGGGATTTACTCACTGGGACTGGGATTTAGCCTTTGGGAATGGGATGAACAATTATAAAATGGGAATGGGATTTCTTTTCTTCAGCGGTCTTTGCTCCAATATTTTGAAATAGAAAAATAAAATTTCTTAGCACTCCTCAGTAGAGACCGTGAAATCAGTATTTTTTGCCTTCGCGCCCGCAGTCTAGCTACCAAGCTATCAGTTTTCCTGGTCAGCGGACAAGTTCTGCAACTTTGCATATGGCGGGAAGATATTGTGAAGGGAAGATAAAAATGGCTTCGGAAAAGGTTTCTCGCAAAATGATACTAGAAATCAAGTACGTCAATGCAAATAACGCCGTTATACACACCGAAAACTCTAACTAGGATTTTGGCAAAAATTAGCCTGGGAACTGGGGTTTGGGACAAATTTAGGCTGGGAACTGGGATTTGGTACCCCCCTTCACGACCCTCTAGCTTGTCACTTATCAGTCCTTATTACTTTATTGCTGCATTTAGTAGCTTCCTGTTCTGCTTCTAAGTACAAGATAAATGACTTCCGTGCTTTACTTCCTGATAGACTCTATCGCACTCTCGAAGAGCCTGCTTCCTTAAATGAAGTCTGATAAATCGGGTCCATGTTGATCATTACGTGTTGTTCCTTGTTCTACATCAAGGCATGAAAGAACGTTCTATTCACTGGGAGTACAAACCAGTTTAAAATAGGTTTCATCTCCCATAATTTTAATAAGTATTTTCGCAACACATGAATTACAGAATCGGGCATCCACCAGAAGGGCAATTTCCTCGTCGCGCGCGCATTTGATTCCTCGCGAAAAGACACGCGAGTATGGAAGTACGCACGCAAAATTTCTCAGTTTTTGGGTGTTATTGAAAATGACTACTGTACTTTTTAATTAAAAATGATTAAAAACATCTAAATATACATTTATCACTCTTTGTCTTAAGTTTTTACTTGATTACGAGCTTAATTAATTTGTTGTCCTTCTCGTAAGAGGCGGAACGTGTTGACTTGTTTTACATTTGCGGTAATTACTGACTTCCTGCTCTGCTGTAACGAGGTCACTTGTCTCATTTTTACTTCCACCATGCAAAAAGTCTGATTGATTGCCAGCTGGGTCAATTCCTTGTTCTTCAAGATATAAAAGAACCTTACCTTCTTTTCAAAACGAGTATATGTCAGCTGTGATCTCCGAGGCAGAAAAGAGCAAACTCTATTATCAGGAGAAGTTCTTCAAAGCTTTGCGATATGTTGGTCCGTGTTCTTTTCGTTTGTCTTCTTGTCGCCGCTACAACAGGTACATAAGTGCGGGGAAGTAACATCTTTTCTTCGGTGTAGCTTTTCTGTTTAGAATTAAACGCGTAGAATCAACACTGGAATATATACTATATATACGTTACGAGTTATCGACGGAGTTACATTGCCTTGCCAAAAAAGAGGAGAATTTCAGCGTTAACAGTCGCTGACTGCGATGTTTTAAATTTTAGTCTCTCGTCGATTTTTAGCACAAAACAATCATTCCTTGGTTAGTCGTCTCTAATATTGTTAAAATGCACGTTTTCAGAGTAAACTTCTAACCAGCAGAAACTTACCCCTGTTCGTTTTTGTGTATTCCTAGAAGCGAAGCGTTGTTGTCAACCCCTAAAGTCAGGTGTGGGTTCACTTCGTTTACCTCGCTTTTACTATGATTACCGTTCTGGAATGTGTGACCGGTTCTTCTACAAAGGAGCTGGTGGAAATGGTAATCGTTTCGAAGCGCTGGAACTATGTCTGGAGGCTTGTCACGAAGTGGTTTGCTCCTCGTAAGTTGGCATGTTTTACCATTCATTGAAAGTAAAGTGGTTTTCACTGACTAAATGATTAAGAATACCCGGCATAGTAAATCGAATCGAATTTTAATCGAACCCAATCGAACGCAATTCAAGGATTGAGTTCGATTGAATTTGACAATCGAACCAAATCGAACTCACCGAAAAGAAAGAAAATCAATCGAACCCAATTCGATCTCGTGATTTGTGAAAAACAGGCGTTGAAAATCCATAACCAGATCTTGGAAGCTCGAGTTACTTAAGCTCGGAATGTAGCCAAGGTGTTTTTCGTAAGCGAAGAAATTCCGCAGAAATGGCTTCAGATGAGCTGTGGATTGTAGATGTACACGGACATCTGATCATTTACTTTGATTTTGACCTAAGGAGAAAAATTTTATTCTTTCAATCATGGCAGTAAGATGCTCCAAAACGTCCAATATACTGACGCTCGTTCATCTCTTACTCTCTTGGTCACTGTTAATTGTCCAAGATGAATTTGAAAGGATCATGTATATCGTTAGTAAGATATTTTTCATAATCATCCATCTACTGTATGCCGTTTCCTGTGTCGCGGTTAGTAATTTGCTTGAATTTTTGCATAAAAGTAACCCTTCCAGTTGTCTTGCTGCAACTGTAAGTTAGCTTAAATGGAAAGGTTACAACAATTCGCCCGCGGGAGTAATGATAGCTTTGTTCAGTTCTGTTCTCTTAACTGCCGTGGACACTTTATATATTGCTTTGGGCTTGCTTTGTATAGGTTTACCAGAGCCAATCGAACGCAATCCATTTAATAATTGTGTTCGATTGAGTTGAACTCAATCCAACACAATCTAATGGGTTGAGTTCGATTGGGTTCGATTGGTTTGGAAATCGAACTCACACAAAGTTCGGTGTTCGATTTAGTTCGATTGCCGAATTCAATCGAACCCAATCCATGGACTGAGTTTGAGTTCTATTGAGTTCGATTGAGTTCGATTTTCGAACGTTCGATTTACTATGCCGGGAGAATATTAAGAAAATAACACAAACAGCGGTGATAAACATTGTATTCCAACGCATTTTTATATAGAACTTGACGTTTCGTATGCTAGTCAACATACATCTTCAAAAGTGACCTTTACAATTTTTGAAAACTATGAAGTGATTATAACCAACTCGCGCTACGCGCTCGTTGGTTATTTTATCACTTCATATCCAACGCGGGCTCATGGAATAATTGTTATATATCGTAAACATTGGAGGCCTGCAATCTAGACTGAGAAAAATGATCTGCAGTAGTACGTGCCTAGACATAATGAGGAGTAATAGCTAAAACAGCATTTCAAGGCCCTCGCTAAAAGTGACCATTCATCAGCCATTGCTGATCATGTGAAAACCACTGGTCACGACTAAATGGGATCATTTGTACTCTAGACACGTACTGCTTCAGATCATATATAAAGAATATGTTGAAATACAATGTTTATCACCGCTGTTTGTGTTATTTTCTTAATTAAGCTACGATGGCCTAAGAACAAGAATTTAGAATATGTTTTAGTCAACCCTCCTAAACTGGAAATCAGTTCATAATTTCTCCTTTTTATCTGCCAAATATTTGTTGTAATTAGCTTTGCAGACTTTGTGAGAATTCGTTTTAATTAAGACTCTTCCTGGTGTAACCTGATAGACCCCATTTTCCTGTCTACACAATTTCCTTTTTTGCTGTAACGCCAGATTTGAGAATTCAGAAACTATCAATGTTCAACACCAATGCTGTTACTTCTGCAGCATGGATGCTACAGGCCTTGACCATCCGCGTATGGTAACGCCAAAAGAGGAACTTCTACATGACGATTGCTTTGCTCTAAAAGCTAGAGGCGGGAGGGAGGGAAGGAGGGAGAGGAAAGAAAAGGGTGTGGGAGAGGGGAGTCTTGACGCGCAATTTTTTACCATCACAATTCTCGCAGTTATGATGTCGCTTTCTCTGTTGCAAAAATATGGACCCGTTTGTAAAAGAAATTTATACTTCATGATCGGGTTTATACCAACAGAATACGATTTTTTCTTGATATGCATGAATTGTATATAACACTTATGGAGGGGAGTCTTAACGCACAATTTTCTGCCAATATGTGATGCCGCTTTCTCTGTTACAAAAATATGGACCCGTTTGTAAAAGAAATTTATACTTCATGATCGGGTCTATACCAACAGAATACGATTTTTCCTTGATATGCATGAATTGTATATGACACTTATGTTCCGTAAGGCTTGATTGATCCAGTTCTTTATAAATTTTCAGGTGATGACGACGAGGATCGGTTAGAGAAGAACTTGCAGATACAAGAGATATACTTAGTTGAAAAAGTTTCAAATACCTGTGAAGTCTCGATGGCACAAGAAGACGATTCAAATATTTAATAACATATATATATGAAATTGAGAGTGATCTATTAATAAAATTAATAATAATAAAATATGGTTGGTTCTGTTACAAATGTAGACAAAAGAGAAAGACAGTCTGATAGTTAAACGTAAAGAGAATTTACCGCGGCCAAAATATTTTCTTTTCAGTGGTAAATATGACGAGAAGCTTAAGCTTGCTTTAAAGTCAGTCAACTCTTTTTATCTTGCAAAGGAAAGAAAGAAGAAGAAAAAACGTCAAAGTCGAGAATACAAACAAATATCAGAAAGAAAATAATAATCTCTGGACTGGACGATTCAAAAGCTCATCAGCATGGAAACATCGTTTCAAAAATTGAATTTCAACGGTAAACAGAAGTCCGATTCCATCCTTGTAATCTTGTACTTACTCTCCAAAATACTGGATCCAATTTGTTCTTTAGGGTCATATTTTATCCAGTTTCTATATTAGGTGGCGTTTTCGTTCTCTCGCAGTTACTTTACAACTTTAAAAATCGTCAACTTAATGGTAAACTGCCAAATTGTCGGACATTTTAATTACGTAACCATTCAGCAGTCACACCTTCAAATTAAATACTGCCTTACATTGTAAAATTTTGACTGGCAGCTATCAAGTTATTAGCAGTTTCCATCTTCTTGCGTGGGTGTCACAATATATTTGCTCAGCGTTTCTCTCTAATAATCCCTGAAGATAATTTCTCAACCTTCTTTGACAAGGTCAATTGCTGGAGAGAAACTTTGAAAACGCATATTGATAATTTACTTAGTTTTCCTTAATGTATCAGAGCGAAACAAGCAGGCAGGCAAGAGAACGATAGATCTTGACGCTGGAGTGCGGTACTTCCGTGTAACATGTGTTACTTCAGTGTGGTGCAATCCGTTTTACTTCCTTGTCGTGAAAGTCGCGGTACTTCTGTGTCATAAGTTGCGTTTCTTTCTTGTGACGTCGTTTTACTTCCATGTGCCAAAAGTTGCGTTACTAGCTGTGACGAAAGTCTACTTCCGCGAGACAACTTGCTTGAAGAGAATGCCACTTCCTTTTGACATGAGTCGCACTTCTTCCGTGTTAAATAAATGATACAAGTAGTTATATACTGAGGTCGGACATAGTCTTTCGGATAGACCAAAAGATCAAGATCTATCTGCTGCTATCTGCAACATGTTGGTCCGTTCATTTGTTCTGTGCTTCATTTTGAGTGTGCAAGGTGACGTCATCAAATTCTCAACTCTTAAACTAAGAGCAACTAAAGGTTTTATCCTCATCAGACATAAGAGGCACTAAATTTATACCTGTTTACAACTTTCCAGCTCAATAGCGTCCTTCGTTTGGATACCAGCGCATTTTAAATTTCGAAGTTATCGCCGTGCGTGACATAAGGAAAAAAGATAACGTTTGCCGAAAAATGTACATTTTTCTCGTGATTTTCAGCCAATTTAGGAGTTAAACTATTAGGAAAAGTGCTTGTGTAAATGTTTTATTGGTTCAGTTCAGAAGATCAGTCAACTAGCTAGCCAAAGTAAGTTCCAGATGTTCACACTATTTACCGTCCGCCATATTGGAGGGCCAAGCCCTACAATTTGGCGCGGAACATTTCGACGAATATCTCAACTTTGGGACAACACACACGCCTTGAACGTGGAGAACTGTTTTCTTTATTTATCGTCTACAATATTATAATTTCTTGACTCTATCCACTGCATGGTTTTTGATTTTATTTTTTATTGCGTGACAATGCACACACTCTAATAGCCACTTTTGATCACACCAGGTTAAGACAACGACTGGCTTAATAGACAGCACTCCAATATAACCAGGATCAATACTGAAACTGCCCCTTTCCACTAATAACGACATAAGTAGTGCATAGCGAAATTACTGGAGTCAGTTGTATGTGAATCTCATCTACGCCCCTTAGCATACATGTAGTTTAAGCAGTTCATCATGGAGGAAAAATAATCAGATAAGCCCGGTGCTAAGAGCCATAAAGACATTAAACCTGCAAGTCAATAGCACCATTTCCCAACGACTGCTAGTCTTAGAAACACGGACCCACCCGCACGCAGGGAATAACATTGCTCTAAAAACCAGCGAATTTGTTTCTTTGACTACTTTTAAGGTTAGGCTAGCCGTTGCTATCTTCCCAGTCAACCAGGATTTTGCAAAGCTAACTTGCCACGCTTCTTCTACAACAAACCTCGCCACTCAACGGTGCGAGCCGTTTGTCTACGGTTGCTGCATGGGAAACAGAAACAACTTTGCGACGAGACAGGAATGTTCCGACGTTTGTCGCGACGTAGGATGCTAAAGGGGTGTCTGATAAGGCCACACGTTTTATTGTGTTGATGCTCAGCATGCCTTATTCAGTAAATCGGCAGATAAATACGTGTAAACTTTTGATTGTAACTTTTTAAAAATTAATGAACAGTCAGATATTCACTTAACTAAGCGAGACGGAATAATAAAACTATAATGCCGATATTTTTGTTGCAATAAAAATTCTCTACAGAAACTGTCTGTGTTTTCTGTTCAAATAGCACTTTTTTTATTCTTCCAAGTCGTTCATTGTTGGTAAGTTGGCGCGTGCTAAAATCACTCTCGGTTAGTAAGAGGTTAATATTCCCTCCAAAACTGCGTGTGTTGCGAAAAATATTTTAAGGTCGGATAGTAAAAACAAATAACCCCTATTTGGGGCAAAAATATGCGCGGATATCTTCCTTGGACATCATCTGTTCCTTACATTTAATTGATGGTCACAGTTTTCTTCGAGCTACGCTCTCGGACTGAAAACCGTTCGCTTCTCGGAACAGATAATGTCCGCAGACAGATATATGTTAATTAATATTTTCGCGCAAAATGGAGGCAGCGTAAACGGAATGTAAGCCTTAAGATGACTCAAAATCCTGCGCTTCCCTTATCGGTTCTTCCTCGGAAATCTTCGGAAATTCTCGGAAAATTTTCCCGCCAGAAATGATTGTCTGGCCATCAGACGACTTTTGTAGAATACTCAAATCTTCGAAGAGAAACTCCATATCTGCGTGCACCTATGTATTATCTGCAATTTAAATCCATGAGTGATACTTGAAAGATCATATATTTGAACTGCGAAAAGTAAAGACATGATTGATAATTAATGCTTGAAAAAAATTAGCTTAAAAGGGATTCGAACCCAATTTTTTTTTCAGGCTTTAATTTCACAGCTGCTTAAGGCGGAGGTACACCTGAATAGCAGTGAAATTTGAAGTAATATTAAAAGGAAATTGTTAGGATTGAAATGGCTTTGAAACACTAACCGCCAAACAGTGGTTATGGTTATAAGTATTGAGATTTAGCGTTGCTTGAAACGTGACCGAGATATTGGCAGAAAGGCCGTGTTAAGCGACGTAAAAACAGCCTTCACGTGTACTGGCCCCGCCTTAAGTTGTGTTTATAACTGGGATGATCAGTCATGTCTTCATGGATTCATATCTGCATGGCACTCCAGAAATACCAAACCAAAATTTATTGGCTGTTGAATCAAAGAAGCTTATTGTGCTGACAAATTTGAATGTCAAAGAGCATAATTTGTTGGAGGTATTTATTCACTTTAGCAATCACGTGCACTAGAACGCTTTGAACAGAAGTCATCTGAGTTGCTGTGCACAATATGTTCGCTTGTGCCATTTTCCTATCTTTTATTGGCAGTTGAGCACGTGAGTAGGCATTGTACACCTTGAACTTTCTTTCCATGTGCTCTCGATCGCAGCCTGAGGTAGCGTTGAGGCTGAGTAGTATTATATTCAATAGCATGATGTTATTTAAACGTTCGTTCGGGCTCACGAAGAGCTTGTTTATTTTATATGTACACGAACACCAGGAACACAATCGCCTAGGCTTTGGGATTTTAACCGTGGAAACAGCTGTAATTCCCGGGAGCGTTGCGTGACATCCCAAAAAACGGCTGCGAAGGAGACTACGGCTGTGTTTGATTGCATTTGTTGATTTAGTACCAATTTGCGACAGAAAAGGTCAGTCGTATCCGGTGGAATATTATTTGGAATAGGTGGAAGAGTACTCTGAGGGCAAGATCCATAAGAGTGAACCTGAACCAGGGAACGGAAATATAAATACTGTGTACTTTGTTAATCAGGTTAGGGGAAGTACTCGAATCAGTAGCACGGTCGGCACGGTGTTTGTTTAGGATGTACGAGCACTCGATTGCAAATATTTACTTATATTTGAGCTTCCTGCCTAGCATAGTGTTCCTAAAAAATGTACTTTTACAAATTAGCTTTTGCACTTAAACATTACAAGTTAACGGGAGAATATTTAGCACGAAATCTGAAGGATGATGTAAATATTTTAGTCCTGTTCAGGTCTGAATCCTATTAAACTGAGTGCTATTAAACTTGTGAGTCTACGGAAACTGTGGCCGTCACGCAACGTAGTTTGTACCGGGACCTCTTCAATCAGAACGGCATGGACTTTGTCACTGAAATATCTTTCTGTAAAACCACGGTTGTTGATGAAAAAAGGTTGGGTTTTAGGAGGGTCTATTTTAGGGGGTCGTGCATTCCGTAAACCGCCATATTTTGTTCCTTCGAAACCGCAAACCGCTTTCGTTTTCTTCTAAAAACCGACACCACCCTGCAGGTAGGACGATTATCCTCATAACCAATCTTTTAACAGCACGTAGCAAATTGTTTGCAATGTGTTAGCTCAATAATCGTATTTCTCCTCACAAAGACCACAAGATCTAAAGAATGGCAGAACTGAAGGACTGTAAGTCTTATGCAAATTACGAATGAATAAAATTAAGTCTTATGATATCAATAATCAAACCAACACTTGCCGAAGTGGTTCTTTCAGCCGCTGCAATTTGTACAAGGAACGAGGCAGCCTTATGCGACACATTTAATTATATCGACATTCGCCACATCGTCCGCCATCTTTCCACGCGCTTTCGTGACCGTTTCGAAGCTTATATCAAATTACCTCCCCACCCCTCCCAACATGGCCGGGGATCCTGACTGACTTGGTCTAGCTCTAAAAGACAATCCTTGTTAAACAGAGAAGCTTTAAGCAAGATAAAGTTACCGCTCAGTCTTCTAAGCCTCTTAACTCTGTTTGAATAACCGCCACAAAAACACGCAAAAGACCGAAAACCGTGAGCTAACTTTATGATTTCCCGCAACTGCACGATAATTTCTTAACCGTAAACCGCCGGATAAATGTGAATGAAAACGCAAACCGGCACTCAAAATTGGCTTAAACCGCCAAACCGCCAGACTATAATAGACCCTCTTTTAGAGCTTGAAAGTCAGCTAGGGAAATCATTTAAGGCATCTGTATAAAAGTTTATACGGCGTCGAACGCACTCTCATAATCTTTGATTACTACTAGTATAATAATAGGTCAAATAGCTAGGAAGGAAAAAGACGGACAGGAACAGCAAATCACGTGCTTCTTACTGAATCAACTGGAAAATGGCGAGTTTTCTGATAATAGTATTATGGGGCTATTGGGATGACAAGAAATTCAGTTTACAATCATGTCAAAATGCCAAAGCATCAAATAGCAAGTCATGTTCAGAACAACATAAAGATCGCTAAAATTTCGATTTCTAGACCCTGGCATTTTAGCACGATTTTAAAATTTCTTAATCATTCCAATACCCCCATTTTACTATCATCAGTTTTCAGGCATTTGTGTCTTCTTCCGCACTGTCTACACAGTAGAAAAGCTATTTTTCATGCATCTGTGACTTCGTCCATAGGATTGGCAAAACATTGTTGTCTCTCTGCGGAAAGAGGACCATGCTGGGGCGATGATAACTTTGAAACGAAGGGGCTTTGTTTACAGGCTTGTAGCAACGTACAAAGCTGAACGGGTCCTTGTAAGTGACCTTCTTTATATAATTTTACAATCTAGTGATTTCTAATCAGTGCAGTTAGGTTACATTATCTTTCGATTATTTTCCCAAGGGTTTTATCGACCTTTAGAGACAATAGTTACCCGGCTTATTATAACAAAAAGAAAGTTTCCCTGGAAAATACACCTCTCGTATAACTCATAGAAGCTACATCAGTGACCCGAGTGGCGTAGTTTTCATATGCTCATTAGTTTGGACTTCTCTCGCTTTTCTCATGGTTTTGTATGCAGTCAGTTTATTTGTATGATACAAAGAAAATTACATGGTACCTTAAAATATATGAATTTTATTTTCTCTTTTTTAAAACAATATTTTACCAACGAA
>CM042753.1:3266111-3277687 GCA_022496165.2 Catalaphyllia jardinei | reverse complement strand
TCGACTGTTGATCTTTCAAAACATTTAATCATGGCTTGAATCATTCGAAAATTAATACAGCTCGTCAATTTTGTGACTTTCAGTGTCTTCTATTTCATTTTCGGCAATAGAGTACAGTATGGTTAAACCGGTATGAGCGGGCATTTTCGGGAAAGGAGACTTCTATAATTACAGGTAGTTTCTATTTTTATCATGAAGACGTTCGTACGAGAATTTATTCATTGTAGAACGTTCCTTCGTGTTTTATTCTGAGTCCGTAATGCTCGGTCCGCGTTTTATACCCGAGTCCGTATTTTATACCCAGTCCGTAATGCTTAGTCCCCGTTTTATATCGGAGTCCGTGTTTTATACCCAGTCCGTAATCCGTAGTCCGCAGTCTGTGTCTTATACTGACCGATTCACGGTTGAGTGATTTGAATTCGGTGTCGGTGTGAGTGAGTTAAATTCGGTGTCGGTGTGAGTGATTTGAATTCATTGTGAGTGATTTGAATTCGGTGTGAGTGATTTGAATTCGGTGTGAGTGATTTGAATTCAGTGTGAGTGATTTGAATTCAGTGTGAGTGATTTGAATATGGTGTGAGTGAATTAAATTTGGTGTGCACTTGTGGGCCACCGTACTTTCAAAGTATCAACTTGCTGTTCAACCAAATGTTCTGACCTAAGCATTAAAGGAAATGGCAGCCAGTAAGATTACTACTTTAAAAACCTTTAGATCTACATTAGACTGAATTTAAAGAAAATTAAGTTTCATTTCACACTTTTTGTACCACGGAAACATCATGCAAATTCTGAGGTACGGCTTCATTTTATTGCAAACGGCCGCTCACTGTTTTATCATGGTTGAAAATTCGACAACAACCGACCGAGCCACAAAAATACGTGTAACATCTTTAAAAATCATGATTTATAAGGAGCGAAAGCTAGCGAGACGTAAGTGTATTTAAATCTTCTCAATTTGTGCAAGTGTAATTATTTTTCCCCTTTTCTGGCGGGAACGTTTCAGGAAGATGACGATTGTACTTAAGAGTGAAAAAAAAAGGAAAAAGTACAAAAAAGTACGAGTTGGTCATGTTGCATTGATATATGCATGAATATGTCTTGGTTTGCATAATTAACTACAAGCCAACAAGTTGTCCGATTAAAAAAGATCGCAGCAATGAAGTGATCAATAAACAATTAAAGCAACATAGGCGTGTAAACACTTTTCAGTTTGACAGAAGAAAAAATTCGAAAATCTAACAGCATGTGTTTTATAACTTCAATCAAAACGCTACATCTAGTCACAAAAGCTGTTATATTAAGCCATTCAGTCATGCATGCAGATTTAATTCCAAGGTAAAAATGCCATTCTTGTGCACTGAACTTAGAAATCGAAAAACACTACTTGTTTCCAATCCTATCTTCCAAATCACAGGTTTTTCAAAATGTCCTCCAAGTCCACTGCTTCATAATTCATGGAAGGGCGTTGCACAGACTCAATTTTCTCATCAGTAAAAAACCTATCAAGGGCTGGTTCTCGCTTCACTCGTCGAGTTGGCAGCTGGAGGAGATGATGGATGGGTACACCAACTTTCGGTCGCTCTGGTTTGGGCTTTGCGAGACCCTTTCTCCAAAGAGGATTTCTTTGGACATTCACGACAACAATCTCTTCTTCGAATTCATCGTCGTCGTCGTCGTCTTCAAAATCCTCATCACGTAACACGGGGGCCGAGTTGTCTCGTTTGGCGACTTCTGGGCGAATCGTGCTCTCGTATTGCATTTTCCTTGGGTCTGGAGCGTTCCTCTTTGGAACGTAACCACTGGGATATTTTAAAAGAATGCTGATGTTCAAGTTTCGACGCTTTGTTTCTGGCGATGGCCGCTCTTCCATCCACTCCGGTGTCACAAATGCAGGTTTCTCTTTCTGAACAACTACCACCGAGGATTCGTCTTCCCGATCAGCAGACATCGTAGGGTGTTCCATTACCCTCCAGTCCTCAGTCCTCGCTCTGCCTCCTCCAGTCATCTTACTTTCGAGTGATGGTTGGTTAAACGAGCTGTAGTAGATGGCGCGGTTCGTGCCACTATACCATTGCCTTGATTCCGTCATGGAGGGATGATCTCGTCGAGAAAACGCTTGCATGTCATGTGACCCATAACTCGATCCTTCCATTGCCATTTTAACCTCTAGGTGTTGGGTTCGCTGACTTCGAAAAGAAGTTGTTTTAGTAGTAGTATTTTGCAGATTGTGCATTCTTTGGCCTCCATATCTGTCTAGGTACGACATGACTTTGTTGTAGTTGTGTTGATTTGTTGTTGCCTTTGTTAGGTTTGCAGACAAAAGAGTGCGAACCTGAAATGCCTGGCTGCTGTGTGAAGTTTACTACTCTCCTTGATTATGTTGGCGTTGTTTTATAGCAACTTGTTAGGCTCGTACAAGTTTACGTAAATTGCTTCGTGATTCAGATAGATCTGACTTTCGTTTTTGCAGTTTTCTTCGGTTCTTTGGGTATACAATGCAACGAGGACAGCACACCCTAAAAAGCCTGAAACTAAATAAAATAACACAAACAGAATAGGTAATTAACCACGATAAACTGTTCCAAAGTATTAAGCAAACAACTGTTAGTCTCTCAGCGGTTTCAATGACCACGTCGACTTACTTGTGATTGATATGTTGGCCTTGATTTCGAGAGTTTAGTGTTTGTCTCAAAAGGTTCTGGGCGTTAGAACCTCTATCAGTAGTATGCGTGAAGGTCGATTGTGATCTAACCACAATGGATGGAAATGTGTACCTGGGGAATTGTGACTTAATCCCTTAAACACTCGCGACTCGGTCTAGCATTGGTAGGAAAGTCAATTTGAATAGCACGAGACAATCTTGGTATTAAGACAGAGACAAAACCGACCAAACAATAGCTAACTATTCACAGCAATAGCTAACAACAATAGCTAACTATTTCACGCTCCCTCCCAGCATTTCGAGAAAAGTGGCGACCGCGGAAGGTCACACGAAATTTGCAAACCCACAAAACCCACCTAAACAAACGCCATAACTTACACCTTCAAGACTCAAACTCAATTAATAAACCAAACCAATTTTCATCTTAGACGGCTCAAAAGGACCTCATATTACATACTCCAAGGCATTCCATAAAGAGGAACCAAGTAGACACGACTATCAGTACAAACCGAGGATAATGAAATATAGAGGAATAAGAGGCAGCCATCTCTTGGGGGAACACACAGGGACAAAGAAATAATACAACATAAAACAAAAGGGCAAGGAACAGAAAAATAAAAAGAGGCCACCGAAGGGATGGTAGCCTGAGTACCGGGAATCCAGCTAGGTCATTAGACACCCTTCAGCCTTCCAAAGGGGGAAGAAATTGGAACTCAAGCCCGGTAAACATATAAAGGATAAATAATGAAACAAAAGGCTTTATAAAATAAAGGGTAACTAAGAAAACAAAAGCCTGAGTGCAAACCGAGGAGAAGGAATAGTGGGCTGCCATCCCTTGGGAAAACATACAGGAACAAAGAAAAAATTCAACATAAAACAAAAGGGCAAGGAACAGAAAAACAGAAACAAAAGAAACCACCCAAGGGATTGCACCAGTAATCAAGCTAGGGCATTGGACATCCTTCAGGCTACCATGGGGAGAAAAAAGGAAATTTCGGACCCAAGCCCAGTAAGCATATAAAGGATAAATAATGAAACAAAAGAGTTTACACACACTGGGAAATTAAACTATAACAAGGTCTTTTCGGCTACTCAGCCATGCTAACACATCGGCGCCCGCGTACAAAATAAAAAGGCCTTATTGGCTTCTCTGGTCCAACTCAACAGGTCTATTCGGCTTTTCAGCCCAACTCATGCCGAGAAATGCAAATTAAAAGGACTTTTTGGGTTTCCCAGTCCAAATTTAAGGACCCCCTTGGCTCCTCAGTCTTGTCAATACACCTCAGGGAAAGAAATTGCAATACAAACTTATTGGCTTCTCAGCCCAATATGTACAAAGGTCTCATTGGCTTCTCAGCCCAACTTAACATTTCTTCTCGGCTTCCCAGCCCAACTAATATCCCGGGAAATACAATATGAAAGACCTTTTCGGCTTCTCAACCCAAATTAAAAGACTTTCTTGGCTTCTCGGCCCTGCTAATTGCACTCTGGGGAATAAAATCTGCTTGGCTTCACAGCCCAAATGGGGGCGGAACAAAGCCGTGTACAAGGAAGTGAAAGTTGGCGAGAGGATTAAACAAAGTACAAAACATGCCGAGACGGAAAGAAAAGCACGTAAACGGCAAAACATGCAGCAACGAACGAAACAAACCGAAAAGTAAAGGAAGCGAAGCAGTAAAAATAACTAGCAGAGGCAGCGAGACAGCGAGAGGCCAAGACCTATACAATAGGACGACAAACGAAACATTTACGAACTGCCGATGGCTAGAAAAGTCAGCACTAAACAAAGCAAGGAAAAACCTGCAACTGTCGGTAAAGAACTGCGGCCTGGGTGGCCTCGACGCCTTGAACGGCTAGAGCTTCACGAACTTCATCGGCCATAGCAGCAAATTATTAGAGCGAGCAAGCGATAAGACGATTATACATTTGGGAGTTGGATCGTATACTCGCTCTGCAAGGACTGGTACGAATAGCTCGATGGCTGGAAGAAAATGTGATCGTGGGAAAGATATCAGTTTCGTATTCACGATATTCACAAACCGTAACAAGAACCTCATTAGGTTTTTCAATGAAAAAAAAAAAAACAGAGTATTTTCACTTTTGAATTTTTATTTTCGCAACTGTGGACAATGTTCACTTTTAATATTTAACTTCATGGCAAGTTTTTTAGACCATTTAAGCACACCATACGCTAGATGAATTTTAATTAGTGTCATCGCTAATATCTACGGAAGCTTATAGGTGCCATCCGACATCCGACTTGTTAAAATCCGAAATCCGACATCTGACTTGTAAAAATCCGACATCCGACTTGTTGAAATCCGACAAATTCAGTTTGACATCATTGTTGGCTCAGGTCGGCATGGAGCGCTCAAAAGAAGATGGCGGTGACTGACAGATAGTTCTCCTTTTCCCAGGAGTTACTATCCTTCTTTTTGTTCATTAGAAAATGAGGGTTGCCACTGTAGTGTTTTGTCTGTGTATGTTTATCATGATACAAATGGTTGACAGGCCAAACACGACTCCTATTGGTCAAGATAGGCAAACTTTGCCCTTTGCCCTTTGCATCATTGTGTTAATTTCTCTTGATTGTTTAAATAAGCTTAGGTAATCCAATGAAACTTCAGCAGTAGGCAAAAAAAATAAACCAAAAACAAAAGCAAAACAACAACAACAACAACAGCTTTGTATGAATGGTGGAGGGGAAGGAGCGCTTATTTTAAATTTTGGCTGATAAGAGGGTCGCTTATTCGAGGGGGGGTGGGGGCCACGGGTTTGCGGTACGTTAACAGTAAAGGAATTGAAGTAGGGCCACTTTTCCCGCAGGAGACCGAATTGACAACTTAAGCATTGCCTTATACAACTTTTGTTAGCTAACGTTACGAAGAAGGGAATTTTATCGTTTCGTTTCGGCTGGAGAGCTCGTTCTGCTGTCGCAGCTGCCGCCGCATCCAAGGCCTGGTGCTGATAACCACACAAGTTCAAGGACAGAGGTCTTTAATCTCCCTCTATACCCATACCAGTCACATATTGCGAGTTAATAACCTGATGCAGTCAAAATAAATTTGATGAGGCTGATCTATTTTGTCGTCCAAGCATGCCGAGAAATGTCCTGACTGGTCTTGATTTAGCACAAATCATTTCTGTCAGTGTTTAAGTTGAGTTGAGAAAAGCCATCAGTACATCTTCACCTTCCTTTTACAACAAGTTCCGAGCAGGTAGCCTGTACACAGGTATGCGAGCTTCAAGTTGCAAGTCTGACATACTTAAGCTAACTTAGACACGATTGTTAAATCACGGATCCCCGGAATGTTATTCTCTGTTTTATCAAATAAGACTGGACAAAAACCGTAGGAATCGCACAAACTTCAGTACGATTCTTCACAGTGCTCTTGAACAACCTCTACTGCTTCAAAAGATCAAAATTTAAATCACTAGCTACCACCCTGACTTCGATAGACGAGCAATTGATTTTGAGGTTAGAGCCGTTTGACTCCTGCAATTAAAATACATTCTATATGGCCAAAAGTATTTGGTGCTTGAAGGAATGTTCTTAATGGTTTGAAACTTCATTGACGTTAATTGATGAAAGCAATATGAGTTGAATTTCCTTTAGTGATAAGTTAAAATAAGTCGAATTTCAAATCCACCGTTATCTTACAGTCTAATACATTTATTTACGCACAGGCATGCATTCCGCATCCAGAGCCACTCAATTTACAAATTATAGTTGCCATCAAGCTTTTGCCTTAGGATGTTTTAAAGTTTGCTTTAAAATTGACCAAACAAGTCGCTAAGACAAAAATTTACACTCAATTCTCGTGACGCGAAATCAACTGAGTAAACCTCTTTAGCTTGGGTGGTATGTTCTCCCATCAGTACAAACAAAATGATATTCTCTAGAGAGTTGTTCTTTGATCCATCTGAAAATTATTCATCCATATACATGCGACTATTTCAAAATTTGAAAGCGATAATTCTCAAGAGTATCATCACATGGTATGAAATGGGACAACAAACCGCACAAGCAAAAAGGTTTATTAAGTATATTGCACAACAGATACACGACAGATATTTTGAGAATACATTAATAACATAAATAACTTTTACTCCTCCCTTTGAAAAAGTGAACATTGATTAGTCAGAATATTCAAACATGTCGGCGAGACGGTATGTCGCGCGAAAGACCGCTAACCGTTTAGGAATACCATTAGGTAAGGTTATATGTACAATGTTTGATAGGTTTATTGAAAACAAGTAACGGTAGTTTAAAAGAACTTCATTGTTCAAACATTTAATTTGACTTGTAATTTCAGTTTGTGCTCACCGCTAGCATTGAGTACATCCATAAATAGCCAATGTTGTGTCAATTCATTCATGCAAGGCACATTTCACTGCTGACAGTTATCGATAAGGTACAAAATTGACCGTTCGGTTTAAGACACTTTTTGACGCTATCGTTAACTGAATCTTGCTACTGGAAAGTGGTTTTACAGGAAATTATCCTTCCCGGTTTGATTTATGAACGACCTTGCAGTCAGGCATACTTCCAGCTCTCACATGCAAAGAAATCTCGGTAATGACTTCATTCCGTGGTAAATGAAGTTGGAGCGTACTACGAAGACCTCGAACTACTCAATCAATTTAGCTAGAAAATAAATAAACTTTGACAGGCTTGTTCGATAATCTTCTCTGTTCTTCAGCCCACAAAGAATTTACATGAGAATACATGAGTTGATGTTTAGATGCAGATTAAAGGGCGTAGAATTTGGGGTGTAAACTGATTTTAAAAGTCTAGGAAAAATCGTCCCGCAGTGCTGTTATTTTAAACACACGATATTGTTATTTAGTTCATGGTCCTCAACTGGGGCAAACTTTCGGAGGGTCTCCGAATGCCTCCGAATCTGATATTCTATGGAGACCATACAAATAGAAAGTTTGAATAATCAAAATTTTTTGCGAAGTTTTGAACACGCATCAGTACCTTGTCAGCTACTTAATATTAAAATTGCGCACAATTATTCAACTGATGCTGTAAAAACCGCGCCTTTTCCATTCTTGACTGACGAAATTTAACAAATCGTGTTCTTTGGTAACACGAGACAGCGAGATCACGAAAATCAAATTTCCGATGAGTGCAAGTCACGACATCCGTTAGTTTATATAGCAAAGCTGCGGGTAGCTTGTTACTTGTTTTTACTCGCCACAATTCGCACGCAGTCTTGCTCAGTCGCTGCCGTGTGACACTTACCGTGATTCACGATGAAAGGTATGTTTTAAACTCATTGTTATTCCCGATCTTCACGAAAAGGAAAATGCGTTTTCATTACAGCAAATGGCAGTTTTTAAAATGCTATGCAATTCGTAAAACTTATGTTCAGTTCGTGCACTATTCAACTTTGAGAACTAGTTTCCACGACAATGTCGCGATCTGTTGGAAATTCCGACATTTATGAATCACTTTGTTATTGTCTTGCACTTAATAGTCCGTTGTTTTTTACATTAAACAGTACGAGGGCTATCTACAGGCTAGTTTCAGAAATATATTCATAAACAATTTCCCAACTTGATAAGAGGATTATAATTTATGAAATTCTTTTCGGAGGTCGCATTGCTTAACAAGGTGAAGGCATACAACAAGGTAGATTCATTTGTATCCAAACCAGAAGTCTTGCAAACTATATTTCAAATTAACTCCGCTAGCGTTTGTTATCTTAGCAACATTCTAGTAAGAGACGTTAGTTAGGAACCCTTAGCTTAATGTTTCCTGCGAAGGGACGTTTCAAACACTTGCAGTTATTTTTAGGTTGCCTATTGTTCGGTTGTTTGAAACTTTTCCAAGCTTTTCACATCATATATTGTTCAAGTTGCCTTATATGCTTCACTGGAGACAATTGAAATCGAAAATCTTAGCAAAAGATCACGTTCAGTTTGCCAAGCATGACCTCTCTGAGGCAATATGTTATATTAAGTTGGACGTGTTTTGAAAACCAAATGTTTATCTTTTAGACTTTAGCAAAGTGAAGGTTTAATACCTCTTTTGTTTTGACACTCCAAGTGCTTCGAAAACAACGCAACTTTTCTGCATGATACGGCTGGTTAAAGAAGATATGACACTTAAAATTGACTAAACGCCTTAGAGAGAACTTTCGAAAGCAATTCCAGCAACTTCACGAGACGAATCAGCAGTGGCAAAAAATGCGAGGAGAAAGTCCGGCAAATAGATTTTTTGTTACTGTTTTAAATAGTTAACTGGCTTAGTTTTCTACATTTCTTTTTAATAATAGCTCTATTCTTATTATTTCCCTCAGCCTGTCTAAGGTGGTGTTGCCCGTGTTGTTTACGCGGGGAACCAGACGAAAATCGCGTTAAAGTCGACTACGCCAAACCTCCGAACTCCGACGAAAACGTGAATTTACTGAAACCTGAAGAGCTGCCAGAAAATACAGAGAAACACACCAAGGAGACGAAAGTGAAACCTGACACGGAGGGCGACTCTGAATCTAGTCAGAGTGACAAAGACGAAGGCATTGGTGAGGATATGGAGGAGTACATCGACGAAAACGGAATGCGAGTTCGACGACTGGTCACTAAAACCGTAACAACGACGTCTACTAAAACATCGTCTGACGATAGTGAGCCAAAACATCTAACACTACAGACACTGCAGAAGGAAAGTGATCAAGCTGGAGGCGACACGGACGAGAATACTGTGGTTAGAGAGTACGTGGATGAGAACGGCCGACGTATTCGACGAATCGTGAAGACAGTAACGACAACTTCCACGAGGATAAGCTCAAAGAACGGTTCCACTAACGTCACTACTGAGACCAAAGAGATCAAGAGCGGGGATCACGATCCAGACAAGATTTTGATAAACTCTGGAGGAGGTATGCCACGACCTTCAGAGGAGCACACCAAGCTTCAATTTGAGACCAAGCCTCGTGCTATCCAGGAGAAAGAAGTGTTCCTTCAATTTGGTAGCAAGCCCCCCGCGACGCAAGAAAGCCACGTTAAGGTAGATATCAAAGGCCAGCCTTTTCAAATACATAACATTAACATGTTTGAGAGAAGAGGGCATACCGCCACCACAACTGACACGTCTACAGGTGACGGCCCTGCTGCCACTAACACAGTTTACCAGCGTTCAGTCATAACTAAGACGATCGGAGGCGGCGACGGAGGAAAGACAATAGTCGAGCGCTCTACGAAGACTTCGAGCCATGGCGGCGAGGACCCGATAATGATTGTCAAGAAGGAGAAATCCGAAATTAACGTGCCGGAGTGGATGGTGGAACAGTCATCGCCTGAGACAAAGGATAAAACCGCTGAAATGTCCGACATCAATATTCACTTGAAATATTCCAGTGATTACAACCCGAAAAAGAAGGACCTGGAACCGAGTGCCAATGAGAAAAGGATCCACCCCGAAGTCGCCAAACGGGACAAACCGGTTATCTCTATGCTAACTCTTGGTGATGTGGTCAAGGAGAAGGAGAAAGGAGATGAGAAAGAAACAAAGAAAACAGAAGAAAAACCAGCACCTCCCCAGGCGGCTGCTGAAAAAGACGAGGACGAAGAAGACGACGACGACGACAAGGACGAGGACGATGATGATGACGATGGTGAGGTAGATGAATTCGAAGAAGAGATTGTGGTGATGGAAGTCCGTAGAAAACCTCGATACCACAAGGCTCTGGAGATTGCTAAACCTGTGAAAGAGAAAGCAGGGATACCCATTGAAGACCTCCTGGAGCTGCCCACTATAGAAGTTGCGCAAGAATCTGCTCCGGACCAAAATTTAATCGACGAAAAAATCGAGGCGGAGGAACGCCAGCCAACCGCGTACGCAGCACCGAACATTGAGGAACTTTTCAGGGAAGACTGATTCGAAAAACAGAATTACAAACAAAGGTTTTAAAGTACTTAATAAAATGCATGAGTGACATTTTCAAAGAAGGCCAATTAATTAATACCACTGACAATTATTATTGTTGTTTACAACTGACTTAATGGTGCGTTGCCAGTAATTGATAGGCCTTTCAAGGCAATAATGAAGTCTTTTTCATCAATTGTTAAATGGAAACTGTTCACAAACGAACTCAAAAATGCTTTTTCATCAGACGTTTTTTCTTGCTTTACTATACAACAGAATTGTAAGGAATACAGTAAATTGGGACAAACTTGTTTCTAGTTTCCCGGGGTGACTCAAACAAAACAACACTGATGGTGAACTGTAAAGCGGCCTTCACACGGCAAACTTAAGTTGGCAAACTCGTGTTGGAAAACTTCAAAAAGTTGACAAACTCTTTCCTTCACACGTCAAACTCGTGTCAAATAACAAACACTGCAATTTACAACATGGCCGCTTTTTTTTAGTTCAGTGGCACTCACGTACAACAGTGAAACAGAGGAAAAGAAGGAAAGAAACCGAAAGCGGTGGAGAAAATGCAAGGCTTGGACGAAGCCCAGTTTGTCCGCGCGCTCCTTAGTTTGTCTTTAGTATCCTTTAGGCTAAAGATGAAACGTCCTCCAACAGCCGGACAATTGTAAACCGCCTTGATAAATTTAAAGTGTTGACTCGCGTCCCCCGTTTTGTGAAGTATCACGCAAAAAAATCACGTAAATAGAGCTCGTTTTGATTGGTTGACAATTACCAACACATGTTGGCCAACCGTTCACACGTCAGATACGAGTTTACCAATACGAAAAAGTTGGTGAAAAAGTTGGCGAGAATAGAGGCAAGTTCTATTTATCGCCAACAGTTTGCCAACGTGTTTGCCGACTGTTTTTGTGCCGTTCACATACATCAACTTGAGTTTGCCAACACGAGTTTGCCAACTTTAGTTTGCCGTGTGAAGGCCGCTTAACACAATGCTTTAGGCTGAGAGGATCGTACCTACTGCGCTTCCCG
>CM042753.1:3247071-3254303 GCA_022496165.2 Catalaphyllia jardinei | reverse complement strand
GCTAAACTTTACACTTACATATGAGCAGTGTCAAAATCATAAATGTCATTCTCCAAACAAATGTTAACAAATTGTTTTACCTGGAATTATAAGATAGAGCATTTAGTAACAAATTACATTATTAAAAATTCTAATTTTGCAAGTCATTAATAATAGAACGTTCAGTTCAAGGTCACAACACCGATCATTGGGGCTGTCTTTGGGCTGTAAACCATAACACCTGTAACAGCTGGCATTGTTTGATGGACCCTTGATGTTATAGGTAAGCTAACCCGTATATAATACAATAACAGAAAGGTTTTTATAAATGGATGAAAAGATAAAGGTACCAGGAAGGTGACTCAAAACTCAATGACAGCCTTAATCTCTCCATTAAGTGCAGGACTTACATGTATCCAACACACATGTTTTATCAAGTTATGACACATGAGGCTTACAGATGCCTACATTGCAAGTTAGAGCATGTGAATATCCTTGACAATTACATAAGGAATTATGTAAAGCCTGGAAAGCCACTCCCATATGTAAAGATTGGGATGCTTGTCATCTCCCTTAGGAGTGTAATTAGAAGATTTTGGTCTCCCTCAGGGTGTTCAGGATGAGATGCTACATTTTTTCACCATCACAGTATCCTTTTGAAGGACTCAACTCCGGAGCGAGCAGTCTGAGTTCGAGCCCTGGCCTTGGACATTGTGTTGTGTTCTTGGGCAAGAGACTTTTCTCTTATGGTACCTCTCGTTATCCAGGTGTAAAAATGGGTACCAGTGAATTTAATGGCAGGGGGGGGGGGAGGGGTAACCCTGCAATGGACTAGCATCCCATCCAGGAGGGGGAGTAGAAATAGTCCTAGTTGCTTCATGCTACTGAAACCAGGCTAAGCTCTGCCTGACGAGCCATTTGGCTTGTGTACAGACTTTACCTTACCTTGATTCCATTTCTAGGCTCAATTTCTGCCGTTCTTTCATGCCTAGTCTACTAGCCCCAGCTCCTATTCTGTTTTAAGTGAAATCTTTTATAGCTTTAGAACCAAGCCAAGACTGGTCTCCATTATAAGTTAATCATTCAAATTTTCTGACAGGCATCACCAATCTTTCCACAGGAGAGTCCCACACTAACATGTTATGAACAATTTACTGAAGGTGAGATGAAACACAAGAATAAAGTGTATTGGTCTGAAAAATAACCTTAAAGGTTTAGACTTTACTATGGTCACTATAGCACACCAGACCTGATCTGAAGGGCATTGCCTTCCAAATTCCATACATCCAATAGATGTCTTAACAGGAACAGAAGCCATCTGGAAATAAAAGTAAGAGAGTACTAGAGCCTCAAGGGCGCTTTTCTGAAACGAGAGCATTTGAGGTTTGAAAGGGGAGGAAGACTTTTGTGTTTTGTGGATTGAGGAGGACGTTTTCCTGTGACACATGCATGATCGAGGTAATGTACCTATCAATCTCAAGCCAGGGGGGTGGGGGGTCAGGCATAGGGTGGAGATTCGACATTTCCTAAAAAAAAATTATCAAAATCCCCACCCCGGGTGAAAAAGAATTGTCAAAATTAGCAGAAATAAATGGTTTACTTCCCTTCTACTATATAAAATTGAAAGATCAAATGCATGATGTCCGATCAACGCCAATTGAAAGATCAAATGCATGATGTCCGATCAATGCCACAGTCAAATTCCCGTGGGTTGCCCGACTCCCCCCCCCCCCTCCCCCTCGGGCTTGACATTGATAGGTGCATAATTATAAGTTATCTTTGTAAGTTGTTCATCTTTTATGATATTCTAGGTTTATATGCTTTGAATAGGAATAAGCTTATATCTAGTTCCACAATCAAGCCTTCCAACAAATGCAAGTTATGCAGAGATGAAATGAAGGATGATTGGTATGCAGTTCATCTTTTATGATATTCTAGGTTTATATGCTTTGAATAGGAATAAGCTTATATCTAGTTCTACAATCAAGCCTTCCGACAAATGCAAGTTATGCAGAGATGAAATGAAGGATAATTGGTATGCAATTTGGTATGTACAGGTGTCACATGAGAAAAATACCATGATGACTCACAGCTGTTTTACTTGCATGGTGACTTTTTTATAGATAATTCTTGAAGCTTGTGGCATGTTAAGTAACATTTCATATCCCTTAATAAAAGATGTTTAACTGTACCTTAGTGAGGTGCCGCGAAAAGAGGTTTGACACTGGCAAGACGCTGATCCTAAAGCTAATAAAACCCAACCGCGATAACATGAGTGCGTGACAATACTAAAAACGTGACCTTTTTGTCAAAGTTACCCAGTCCCTTTGGTGCGGATATGTATGGGACGGTGTGATCGCGTGAGGGTATGTGTGAATATTTTTTTGTCAGATTATAATGCATAGTCATAACAAGATTTCTTCATTGCATTGCAGCCTGTCGTTAATTCGTTACCATAGATTCCTTGTTCGAACTGATTTGAGGTAAAATTCCCATTTGAAGATGGAGACTGTTCCTGTAAAAACGTCAATTGGATGTTCAGAATTTGGAAAGGGAATTATCTCAGACCAGGTCTGTATGTAGTGTGCAGTACTTTTATTCAAGAAGGATATGTGTTCTTGGAATGAGAAACCTTCAGTTCCTAGTACAGCAGTAATATGAATTTAAAACATTTTCTGCAATTAGCTAACTTCTTTCGCGTGATAGTTGAAGAGGTCGAGATCGAATGATCTACTGTGCATGTGAGCTAGTAAAGTAGTGTGACTATTCCAAAATCGTCGTTCGAAACTTTATCTAAATTCTATTCACAGACACTTTGAAAACAGAAAAGTTTGTTAACGAGCGCACACTGCTAGGCTTCACACTATCTATCAGTAGTAATCGAAGATTACGAGAGTGCGATCGACTCCTGAAACAACGAAAGGAGCAATGATGGTACGGTGGAATGGCGGAGGGACGGGACAGGGGAAAATCAACACAAATCCTAAGAGACAGAATGATGGAACGATGAAATGATGGAACACCGCCTCCATTCTCGCATCCAATAAAGGGTTAAATAATAACTACTTGTTGTTGATGCAAGAGAATTTTAAATACTGAAAACTGATTCTTGTGTAGCATTCACATAATGCAGTCGCACAAAGTGACAAAATGTTGTGGTTGTGTATGTAAGTAAGAATGAGATCTAGATTACCAGTATGCCAGGCAGGGGCGTAGCCAGGATTTTTCAAAGGAAGCGTTACACTGTGTCATAGTAATGGTACTCACTAGATTATCATGGCACTTTTGCCCCCTGTTGGAGGTTGTTTGCTTAAAAGGCTTACAAAACACAAAAGGGGGGGGGGTCACAGACACCCCAGTACCCCCTATCTACACCCTTGTTATGCAATTTTTTCCCTTAATTTCATCTCCATTTCATCAGTTACAACAACAAATTAGATGGCAAGTAGCACAGCCAATCGGAGAATAGCATTTGCGGTAGAATGCTAGTAGATTTATACCAACAAGTTTTAGTATAAATCTAATATTGTTCCATGACTGATGCTTGCTATTCTCTGACTGGCTATACCATGTACCACTGTGTAATATCCTCTTTTTTTAGCTAATAAAAAAATTATTAAAATTTGCAGGCAAAAAAGTTTGTAAAAGTTTGTATGGACAATGATGTATATAACTTTGACACAGCTTATATGTAAGTATAATTTTAATTCATTAGCTACAGCTGTTGTTACATATACACTTAAAAGCAGGCAGCTCAAGTTATTCACATAACATATTAATTGTGCTTAAGTGTATACTATCTTCATGAATATTATGTTTATGGAAAGAAAATGTCCATTTATAGGTATGCCGGAGGTAAGAGTGAAGAATATTTGAGTGAAATTGACATTCTTAAAGATCCCAAGGTAAAAATACTTTAAATTTAATATTCAGTGTATATTTCAACTGCTTAAATTAATTTCTTGCAGAAAACTAAAATGATTCTAGACTCAAATACAAATGAAAAACTAAAATGATTCTAGACTCAAATACAAATGAAAAATGCCAAAAACAAGGTAGGTTTCTGAGATTTGGAGATCAGGTTAAAAGTCTCAGATATTCAAGATTTTCTAGGTGCCATAATATTTTACCATCTCTCTGATCCGCAGCTGAGGGGCATAGCAAGAATATAGGCAGGTACACATGTGCCAACCTCCAGAAATCAGATTGTTTGACAGTCTCTAGTCTCTCCTATATATATTAAACCAGTTATAATGGCTTAGGTAATATATAACTTTGGGTGTGTTCGTTTGGGATATTCCGGAATAAGAATATATTCCGGAATACACACCAGTTATTCTGCTCCTGGGAGCAGAATAGCCAGAATGGAAATCCAGGTATTCCGGAATTAGAATAGCTCCCAAAGAAACACTTACACACACTATTCCAATTATTCTTATTCCGGATTGATCCCAAACAAACGTGCCCTTTTAAATATGATTACGCCAAATCTTGTTTCACCAATTGTAGGTATTTCTTGCCACAAAGGCCAATCCGTGGAGTGGAGAAGGTGTGTTATAGATAGTATCTATAATAATGAACAAAATAGGTTGGGAAATGCCAAAAACATAACCATAACCATAATACCTACAGAATAAGTGTCAGCACCCTCATCATTCCCCCTTTCAAAGTTGAAATGGTAAAATATAAACTTGTCAGATGAAAGTATTTTGTCAATATATTTGCCCAGGGGTGGGAAGGGGCAAAATTTAAGTAGAATGAGTTTTTTTAAAACAACTTGAGACCATTAGGTTGTCATTTGTAGATTTGTAACAATCTCATTGTCTCCATAAAACAATTAAAAATTATTTTTAAAATTATGTTTACTTAATAGCTATACATAGGGGTTGCAAATGGTACCTCGAAAAATGTGGGTCTCAGAAAATTTTGGCAGGATCTTGAAATCTTGAAAACATTTTTGATAAGTCTCGAAATCTCGTTTTTGCATGGTTTGTTTTTACCTATTTTCACGTCCTAATAATTTTCATCATTTCATTTGTGGGAGGTGCGGTGGCCTCATGGTTAGTGCGCTCGTCTCCGGATCGAGCGGTCCGGGTTCGAGCCCTGGCCGGGGACATTGTGTTGTGTTCTTGGGCAAGGCACTTTACTTTCACATTGCCTCTCTCCACCCAGCTGTATAAATGGGTACCGGCGAATTTAATGCTGGGGGGTAACCCTGCGATGGACTAGCATCCCATCCAGGGGGGAGTAGAAATACTCCTAGTCACTTAATGCTAAGGAAACCGGGATAAGCTCCGGCCTGATGGGCCACTTGGCTCGTATACAGACTTTACCTTACCTTTTAATAATTTTCATCAAGGGTCTCAGGTTCGGATTTTTTAATAGGATCTCGGCTTCTTGGCGATTCTCAGATTTTACCATTCGCCACCCCTATACATCACTCTTATGTCCACAAAATCATAGATTCAGGATTGGAATGTTATAATTTTTTCTTCTTATATATAACGTAATGCAGCTATAAAGAACTTATAAAGTGTTTTAGTCTTTATCAGATACTGGTATAGTCTGGTAAGGAAACTTTACTACCACCGCTGCAGTCAGTTCCATGGATTTTCTCATCGCCATCTTATTCCCTGTCAAATTAAATTACTGAACTGTTGGATGTTCTGATGCTATTTACATTTGTATCCAAAGGATTGAAGTATGACAGAGTACTGGAACAGTTGAATGTATCTCTTAAAAGATTAAAGAGAGACTCTGTGGAGTTGTTTTATCTCCATGCTCCAGATCACAATACACCCATTGAGGAAACACTGAAAGCTGTTAATCACCTCTATCAAGGTAAATGCATGATCATTCTTGAAGAATTTTAGTTTAATGAGCGGTTCTAATAAACAAAAGGGTGGCACAAAAGTAAGGAACACACTGCCAAACTCAGCATCTACGGTTTGCTAATGGGTCTCTGTTGACAATAACTTGTGAGCACTCTCTCAATGATGCTTTATGGTGCTGTTTTCAAGGGTTTGAATCAAATATATGTCCATGCACGTCCTTCTGCAGAAATTCTCTGTGCACACCCTCGTGTTTTGCTCCTGGTTGATCATTTTTCATTTATTTTATATTGTGTTATGGAACAAATGCTAGGCACTATTGACTGAGTAACCTCCACTATGCTGATACAGGTGCGGATACAGGATTTTAGAGAAGGGAGTCCAAGATATGGACCTCGAATTGTGCTCCCCTGTAGAAGAGACCAGGGGCATCCTCCCTGTAAATTTTGAACAGTGACATCCCAGGAAATGAGATTTCTACTGAGGTCAAGTCAGCCTGTTATGTTGTCTGAATTTTTTTTTCAATTTTGGGGTTCGATCTACCCCCCAAACCCCTTCTAGATCTGTCCTAACACACTGTGCTATTTACCATAATATGGATAATTTTTATACAGTTAGTAATATTGTTATCTCCTTTGTTGTTACAATTTTTAGAGGGGAAATTTAAGTACTTTGGTCTCTCCAATTATGCTTCATGGGAAGTGGTAAGTGATGTAAATTGCCTTGATAATAATTATTATGTTGATGATATTTGGGAGAAACTGGTGATTATTATTGGTCAACAATATAAGATGTTGAAGCAATGCCTTGATGCAATGGGTGTAGAAGACCCATCTTTGCCTTGCTGAGAGCTATATAACAGTATGCATTGTACCTAAAATTGTAGGAATGCAATATTTGCAGAAGGCTTAGTTTTACCTTTTTGCACACATTGCGGGCCAAAGAGGTTCTCAAGATTATAAGAACAAATTAAGTTTACTTATGTTATGATACATAAGGGATCTTACTATCCACTTATTAATTTTTAGCCTATTTTTTACAAATTGGTATGATCCGTTGAATGGAAATAAAAAGTTAAATACCAAAAAAAAAAAATCGCTACAACAATGGAATTATTTCATTGATGTGTTTTCTTTCAGACTGAAATTTACTACCTGTGCAAGATGAATAACTATCCATTACCAACTGTTTACCAAGGAATGTACAATCCTGTCACAAGGTGAGGATAATAATTAAGCAATAGACCACAAGTTTCTGCGAGTGGTTTATGAATTCTTCGAGCGTTCTACCAACATCCCAAGTGGTTTATCAGCCTATAACCCATAGAAAACTTGTGATCTATTGCTTTTATATAATAATTCAGAAGACGTGCGATTTTTCCGTGGGTTTACCGGCACAATAACCCACAGCTGATTGACCAAT
>CM042753.1:3234571-3242071 GCA_022496165.2 Catalaphyllia jardinei | reverse complement strand
CTGTTGTTTTACCAGGACGTGCTCAATGCATGGCAGAAGATTGTGGCTCATACTCCCTTTTTAAAGCAAGAATGAGGAGGAAAATGAGATTATTTGGAACAATAAATTTGTTACAGTTGCAGGAAAGTCAGTATTCTATCAATCGCGGTAATTACATAAAAGATCTGATAACTGAGGACTAAGTTTTCCAGCATACCTTTGGCATGAAAACACACTTTTTGCAGTATTTAGTGCTTTTAAACGCTATTCCCACTAGCGCCGGAGGGACGCTGGATAAATTCAATTGAATCATTCAGACACACTTTTATCATGACCGTATGTGTTGAATTGACTCCATGTTTACTAAGCATTTAACCCGATGGTTAGATATATTCACTAGTGCACCAACCCTATTAAGAAGCCAATTATAAAAGCATTGTCTGCAGGCCACATGCGAGCTCGTGTCTTGTGCCATGGCCAGACACACTTCTTTTTTGTCTCCTCCACTTTTTCAGTTTCTTCTCTCATTTGGCTAGACATTCTCAAAGTTCTTTGTGGTTCCTTTCACTCTTCGTCCTTAGTTTTTGATAATCTGGCCCTGACTGACATCATTGTGGCATCCTCCATTTTTTGAGGTTATCTTTCACAGCTCAACGTTTTCCTCTACCCCTCGTGCCCTTCGCACATGTTTCGAGCGACGCTGAAATTTTTCTCTTTCCAAGCTCAGTTTACACAGCATGACTTGTGAGCAAGTCTAAATCTTTGGCAAGAAATGTAGTAGCTCTTGGTTTTTAGTAGAGCTGTGAAATCTCTTTTGAACTATACAAACTAACTACAGATGACATGAACTTTGAGAAGATGAGTCTGTAAGTTAAAGCTAATCACGAAGAGAATGTTTTTTGTTGTTTTCAGGGATGTAGAGAGAGAACTATTTCCATGTCTGAGAAGATTGGGAATGGCTTTCTATGCATACAACCCAGTGAGTCTCTTTTTCGATCATCCAAACCTTGATATACTTTTTCAATTGCATGTCTACTAATTGTTTATTTTGTGTTGTAGCTTGCAGGAGGACTGTTAACAGGGAAACATCAATATGAAGATCATGAGAGGGGCACCATTCAGCACGGCCGATTTTCTGTTTCCCAGTGGAGTGCTGTGTAGGTTGGCAAAGATGTCCAATAATTGCTTAAGATTTTTCAAAAGGGTCATCAGGAGATTGGCCTGAAATGCCAGTCATCTCTTTTCAGACATATAGATGTAAACTACTGGATAGAAGTCTGGGTGGATTACATGAACTATTACTTAAAGATTTTCGTTTGTGTTGCAGTTACATAAAGCGTTATTGGAAGAAGTCCTTGTTTGATTTACTCGACAAACTCCAGGTCACACTAGATCAAGTTTACGGTGACGGAAAAGTGCCCTTGGTTGATGCGTCACTTCGATGGATGTACCATCACTCCAAGATGGACGGTTCTCATGGAGGTGAAGTAATTTTTTTGCCTGTTGTCTCGTTGTTTTCAATATCATGAAGCGGCAGAGTGTAGTCATGTTCCCTGAATGGCAAGTTATTTCTTTACACATGGATTTAAATTGTTTACCTACTCATGTTGAATGGTTTTGTCCTCAAGCAGTGTCATGATATTTCTTTCAATCTATGCGAAATTTCATATCACTTATTTGCGGTTCCATTAAATCCTTTTTAACTGAACAAGGTTATTTTGTGTGAACGGTGCTAGTTTCCACTCGTCCTTCCAGACTGTGCAAGAGACGCAGTGACCTTATAGTTAGTTCGCTGGACTCCAGATCGATTTCGAGCGGTTCGGGTTCGAGCTCTGGCCGGGGACATTGTGTTTTGTTCTTGGGCAAGACACTTAACTCTCACAGTGCCTCTCTCCATCCAGGCCCCGGTTGTTCAAAGCCTGGGCTGGATAACGCTATCCACCGGATAAATCGCTATCCAGTGGATAAGTATTAACAAAACAAACCACGCTATCCACTGGACAGTGATTTATCCGGTGGATAGCGTTATCCACCTTTCGAACGACTGGGGCCAGGTGTTTAAATGGTACCGGTCAATTTAATACTAGGGGTAGGCCTGTTCTCGATTGCTCGACAACTTTTGAGAAACATTTGGCGTTTGCAACAACTTTTTGCGGTCCTAGTAATCTGGAGCAACTTGTGCCTTCCTTGGCAACTTTTGTGCAGAATGTAGGTTTAGAGCAGATATCAAGCATTAGAAGGCCAACTCTTCTATTTATGCCAATTTCTTGGAATGTTTATCAACCTTTTGAAGTTTGAGGTTTGAAGAGCTGGTTTGAAGAACACTCATATCGTTAAGCAAGACGCAAAATGGATCATGAATTTTGTTCTGTTAGAGTATCCTTAAATTTCGCCCATATTTGCAAGTATTTTCTAAAAGCTAAGTTCCAATCATTTTTCTTGGCCGATGAAGACAACTTTTAAGTAACGTTTACATAAAAATGTCAAGATATTTAGGAAGCAAATTTAGAAATTTAGGTAGCAACGTTTTGGATTTTTGGCAATTTTTCAGCAACTTTTACCATTCCAGTCAGCAACTTCCCAATATTTTACAAGCACAGTCGGGACAGGCTTAACTGGGGTAATCCTGCAGTGGACTAGCATCCCTGATCCAGGGGGAGTAGAGATACCTCTGGTCCTTTGTATGTTGCAGGAACCGGGATAAGCCCTGGCCTGATGTGCTGCTAGGTTCGTGCGTGGACCTAATCCCGTTTTGTTGCGGTTTTAGATACTGTAATCCTTGGGGCGTCTTCTGTCATGCACTTGGAACAAAACATCAAGAGTACGAAACACGGGCCGTTACATGAAGGTATAAGCAAACATTATATTCAGTCGTGAAAATAACAGAGTTCAAATTCACCATGTTAGTGCTGTTGATCGCGAGGATCTCTTAGTAAAATGGCTTAAGGACATTCGCGCCCATTGCTACTGCGCACCTCTAGTGCGCACGCTATTTCGGTCTCGTTCCCAGAACCCACGTGCCTTTTGGTCAGCACCATTTTAGTAGGCACGCGCGTGCCACGTCATTTTTAAGCGCGCGCACGTCGAAAACTCAACAAAATATAGAGCTGATGACCTTTGTGTTAACTTAGTGTGCGAATATTTTCGTTGGATGCTCGGTGACCCCCACTTTTTTTTTCGGTAGATCGCTTCTTTTTCTGATTCTTTTCATTATACTGAAAAACAAAAAGAATCTGTACGTGGGAAGTTTTAAATATTTCTCATTTACTATTCAAATAGGCTCGAATTGGTACATGGATACAGGTGTGCGTGACTTAGAAGTTGCATTTTTTAAGGCTAATTCTACCTGATTTAATGACATATGTAGCAACGATCTATGAAATAGGCCTATATATGCTATGTTAAAGAGAGACAACTTAGATATGATTCTTCAACTTAAATATATGCCGATAGTAATGAATCCAGCCAGAATCGCCTCGAGTGACTGGAAATCCTAGAAATGCTGTGGTCTGTGATACGCCTTATCTCTAAAACGAGCTCGGTGACCCCCGAAATTTTTTACGTTTTTAATGTAGTCTTATCATTTTCTACCTGCAGTCAAAGTTTTAAAAACATCTGTGCGTGGGAACTTTTTGGGCGCGAACGTCCTTAAGTGCAATGATTGGTTAATTTATAACTGGTTCGGATAACTTTCCCTACGTATGAGATATGCATATGAACCAACTTCCTCAACAGTGTCTGCCATATGATTTTTTTTTCTGGTCCCCTTGCATCCCAAAGGGAAAATTTACTTGACACTAGACATACCTAGAGACCAGTGCCTTTTCCTTGTCGTTGGAAATGGTCTTTTAAATTGTCTTTGTAAAGACTAGTATTCAAACATTACTTTTCCTGGAATTAAAGTTCTGTGTACACTACTAAATAATAATACTGATAAATCAAAATTTGAGTATGACTTCGAGGTCTGCTGGGAAACAAAAAGGTTTTTTGTTCTGTAAAAATTTTCATATCTCATCACATATATCTCGCGCTCCACCTTTAAATCATATTGTTTGTTCTTTCCAGATGTGGTCAAAGTATTTGACGAAGCCTGGGGCGAAATGAAAGGCGACTGTGTTAACTATTTCCGCTGAACTGACTGTTTGATAACCGAGTGCTCTCCAGACGTTAGATTTCGTGAGAAAATCCTGTAAACGAATTACCCTAAAGATTTATGTTGACAAATAGGGTGCGAAAATTATGAAAGCGCTTAGGTATAGTTACCAAAAACTCATAAATCCTCAAAAATCTTGCAGATTTTGTAAAAAAAAATCTACGTTCAGTTCTACTGACTTGCGACAGACGGGACCAAAGTGCGCATTTGAAAGTTTCCAGCTGTTTTAAAACTTTTTTCAGTTTCGTTCGAAAGAGAATTTCGTCAATTTCGCTGGTTGTCTGATTTTACATATATGATTATGAATTATGGAAAATCTGCTGATCAGTCCGCGATCCGTGACCGGCAATACAAACTGACAAACCGGTAGGTACCCTGGTCTCAGAGGTTGTTCTTGATTTTTTTCGCGGCTCTCTCGCAGCTCTCTCATGCGGTGAAAAATCAAGAAAAACCTCTTGGACCAGGGTAACAAGCCAGAGACTCTCAAACAAAAATACACGGGAACGATCCTGCGTAATTCAGACTGTTCAATAATCCAGCATAATTTGGCTCGAACAGAAAATGAAAACGCCTTTTGCAGGCAATACGCGTATTCTCAACCTCAAACGGGAAAATACTGAAAACGTAAAGCACTTAATTGACCTAAATGCCAAAACGGCGCGATCTGCATATCCGGTACTAAAGGATATCACGTTTTCCTATCCTCTTTAATCCAGTGTTGCTTGTATTAACCTGAAATGTCTTTTTCTTGGTCCACTCTATCCAGGCTGTTGCAATACCCATATGGAATTTTCCCTCTGCATTAAAATGATAGATAATTTCATAAATTTACTTTTAAAATATAAGGCAACATAAGTTGTAAGTCTTGTAATAGATCAATATTCCCAAAGTTTGAAATGTAGGATTATTTTTAGTTCTTTACAAGTGCATGTAATGTACCGTTTTTGTGCTAGCAATAAACTTTTACAAAAAAAAAACATCATTTGAGGTGCTTCCTTCATTGAACACAAACATTGTTTGTTCGCAGCCGCGGTATTTTCAGTTTTTTTAACACCAATAAATTTACCATTAAATTGAAGGAAACCTGAAAATAATACTTTACAAAAATGGAAAAAATCCAAAGAGATAATAACAAACCAGAAAGGAACCAGGGTGGTTAAGGATGGAGAAGATTGACATGGATTACAAACAACGACTGTTGAAAAATTTAGGCTAAACTTTTCAAACCGTTCAACCTTGACTGAGCTCCTTTAAAATCCTGCATCACACCGCATCCCGCAGCCGGCGGATGTACGTAACACACAACATGGAAATATTGACAATATTCAGCGTTTATCAGCGTGTCCGCGAATCTTACAAAATATTGCACATGTTATTTGTACAGTCTGTATGGAATCGCTAGAAATAGGGAATGTTTCTGTGCAATATTTGCGTCATTGTACGTTGTACAAATATCACCTCAGGTGATGACAGAGAGTAAGACCCCTACCCCTCTCTATTAGTCTTCCACTTAGTTTTTCCGCGAATCTTACAAAATATTGCACATGTTATTTGTACAGTCTGTATGGGATCGGTAGAAATAGGACCGGGAATGTTTCTGTGCAATATTTGCGTCGGGGGCACTTTTGTTTTTCTTGCCCTGCCAACTTTTCTTCCTCCTGTGATTTTTTCTTTCTTTACCCAAAACAAGAGGGGGAGCCCCTCCCTTGGATCTGTCACTGGTTCAGAGCAGGTCATCGCTTCCCTGGAACCCACAACACTCCGGCATACTTCATTGATCGCAATAAACTGTATTGCTCAAACAGTTTAGTCTGTGTTTGATATCGCAAAGTCATTAGCATAAGAACGTCAGTTTCTGATCGAGGAACAATTATTTCAGTTTGTAAACTTCGAATATTGAAAGGACATGGCAAGGACTACGAGTCGAGAGATTCGAGCCTGATGTATTTTTTTAATTAAATACACTTTATTTTATGAAGTATGTTTGAGGTCAGCATGATTAGCACTTTTTGTCCCCCTTAAAAGCCAACATTACACTCAAAGAGTTTCTCATCAGTTTTAATACTAGGTTTAACAAGCTCTGAAAATGTTTGGAGTCAATTCGAAAACTCTAGCATGTCGGATGCCTTCTCTACTGACGTAATGAGTCGCATAGTACTAAGAAAAAACGTAAAAAATTAACAGCAAAGATTTTTCTATTAATTTACGAATGAAAGCTGTTTTAATAGCTTTTAATGCAAGCTAGCATACTTTTATAACTGCATGCAATGAAATAAAGTACTTTAGATAACACCCTCGAGCCGCCACACTTCTCAATAGAAACACAGTTTCTAATTTCGCTCTCAAACTAGAATCCACTCGTGTTTCTAGCTAGAACTCGAACTTAACTCGATATAGAAACAGGGACATTGTATTCAGTTGCATACAAATCTGTTGTTACCTGTTAACCCACCCTCGGGAGCTCCTGGTGAGAATGTAAAGAAAGCGTGTTTGCATCAGTAGTCGAAAACAAAGCCATAGGATTAAAAGACATCCAGTCAACGATTACCATAAAAAATTGTAATATTGACCAGGGTTCGCTTAATTGCTCTATTCGGACCTATACGCAGTATGCGCTTAGATTTATTAGCTGCTTTTTCAACTCTTCTTCTTTAGTACCTGCCTAGCTTCCGTTTGATGGGGTCTCCGGCCAGGAAGACTGATTCACAGGATTTGTTACGTCATGAATCAGTTCAAAGTTCCATTAAGCTAACCCAGGGTTAGGGAGAATTTTGATTTCAGTTTTGTAACTTTTTGGTGAGGTGTTCTGATTATATTACTTGCCCTTCAGTTTTGAGCTGTAGTAATCTCAAACTACACCAAACGTTAGAGGTTAGTAACATTTTTATACAACGAAACATAATGCTTTAGTTGACGTTTAACCCTGGGTTAACGTTAACCGACTTTCGAACACCCCCGCCCAGGTTTGTGGTACTAGCATACGTAAAATCAGTAATTTTAAGTCTCTCAAAATTAATATTAAAATGAGCATGCATTAAAAGGTCTTATAAGAGTATGACAGCCGATTTACATCAGCTGAGTAGTTTGACTATTTCTGTTCTATTTTTTGCCTGCTTGATATTGTATGCTCAGAGCTGAGCGAGCCTTTGAAACAATGAAAAAAAAACCCTCCAGCTTAAATTTCGTGCCTCTGGACTGGTAATGGAATCACGCACGTTGCAGTTGTGTTTCATAAGGCAATCTCATCACATTTCTCTATTGTCCCTTATGTCGTCATCTGCTTTGGGTTAAAAGGAGCATAGTCTCCTTCGCAGCCGTTATTAGGGTCGTCACGCAACGCTTTCCCCCCCCCCCCACTAGTGGGGGAG
>CM042753.1:3210860-3234471 GCA_022496165.2 Catalaphyllia jardinei | reverse complement strand
GCGAAGGAGACTAAAAGGGGCACAGTCATGCACTGCATTTTGAGTTATTCTGACCATCAACAAAATTGCCGTTAAATTGAAGGAAACCTGAAAAGAATACTTTACAAAGATAGAAAAACAGAAAGATAGAAAAATTGAGGCTAAACTTTTCAAACCGTTTAACCTTGACGTAGCTATTTTAAGCGCTGCTTTTCCTTGCTACATAATCCTGGGTCTTAAAAAATTCAATTGACTCTCAGTCCTCGATCGATTGTCTGATGTTTGCCTGAGTGCACCATTTGCGGTTTTAAACTAATCTTGTTGTAGTCATCCTTCGCATCCTGTTAACAGGTTTATGCAACACTGGGGGTCAGCTCCTAGTACACTTTCCGAAGATGACATGTTCCCTTGCTGAAGACCGTGATCATTTGAATGAATCATGATTTTAGATATGTATTTGATATGGCATACACACCTGTTAGTAATAGTGATCGAGAGAGCATATTTTGCAGCTGAGGACTGACTTGGGAGAAACAAACTGACCGGAGGTTCTCTAGTGTTCTATAGTTATAGTGTGCAAAGAAACATTTATGTGAACATCGCACTTAAGGCTGTAAGTAGAGTACTGTAAACTGGTTCTATGTAATGTTTAGATTGTATCACAGTATGCAGATTGTAATGTGTAGTTTGTGTCATGTAAGTTTTAGTGTAACTGTTAATGTTGTGAGGAAATAAAAAAAAAATACGGTGATTGAGAGGGCATATTTTGTAGACTGACTTGAGAGAAAAAAAACTAACTGGAGGTTCTCTAGCTATAGTGCACGCAACATCTCTAAATGTGCTGCGAATTCTTGCTTGACACAGGTCATAGAGAAATTTAATTCAGAGCTATTTTTATCTCTTTATTTCTTTCAGTTTATGCCGATATAAAAGCTTTAGTGTAATGATCATGTTGTGCGACATCGGTTTTAATGACCCCTACCAAAACAACGAAGTAAAGGAAATGAGGTTTTCCGTTCGATCTTTCAACACTAGAGATACCTTGGAAAATAAGCAAAGAATTAATTATTTTCATAACAAATTAGGTGAAATTAAATAGCAGGCCTCTTTAACGCTTAGCCGGTGAAACAAGTTTGATTTTCCCCTAATCCCCTCTTATAAAACTCAGAGGAAAGGTGTTTTAACAGGAACATCATTGAAACGAGCTTAACTTCAGAACGATCCAAGAACTGTACCTTGAATGTGTCCATCCAGTATCTGCAGAAGCCGCTAGACACATTTATTCAGGTAAGGAAACCAACAGGGGACGTAAAACTTCAAAATTTGAGCCAAATTAGCAGTTTTAATCAAATAAATAGGTGTATATTTTTGATAAGTCTATCTTTTTCTATATCTTCTTATTTTGGGGGAACCAAGTTTTGATAAGCGTTTTAAAATGACCTATTTTTGTACAGGATGTAGGATGCATACTGCATTCTACGAGCGTTTTGAGAATCAGGGTGAAACAGTTAACCAAAAATGACGTAAACTCTACACGTCGTCAAATGGAAATCGAAATTCTACGAAATAGCCATAACGATACCATGGCATATACAACGTGCCTAACACATGAAGAACAAGTAATTAGGTTTCTTAGAGTTGGCCTTTTAAATACCCCGTCCTGCATTACAATGGCAGCAGACTTTGCCCCAGAGGTTTCTATATCCTCAATTTGAGAGTAGCTGACAATGTTCCTAAGTAACAAAACCTCTCTTCATTTTATTTGCAATACCTGAATGGTACTGGATAATAAGCCAGTTTGAGTACAGGAAACGTCTTCAGAGCATTTGTTTAGGTTTGTCATCAATAGCACTATTTTTATTAACATTACTGAGGCAACCAGCACGATATCTAGAAACCATGGAGGCCATGGCAGAATGTCAAAATAGAAGATCAGTAACAGTTTACAAGAAGTCTCACGGAAGTATTAAATTCTATTAGCCTTGGCCTTCAATTCCACTCAGATCATAACGGCTACACTCACGGTCACACAATGTTTACAAGTACTCGGCAATGCTGTAATGCAAGACTGTGAGGAAACCTCAAGATTATGAAGGAATAAAATGCTCAAATGCCACTGAACAGTTCGTGAAGGAATGCAAAGAGAGTTATTGAAACTTTTGGCCGCTTTGTCGCAGTGTTATCTCGAAGAGATCAATTTTCTTTACCTATTGACACATATTTCCACTTCTGAGTATACGTATTTATTTGGTGGTTCATGGCGAACACGCGCGTATTTGGCGCGAGAAAATTCGCCCAGCAAGAATGCGAAAAACAGTTCAATGGAACCACCTTAACAGGGCGGAGCCCTATTTATAAAAAAGATACTTACGAACTTTTAGAATGACTTATTGGTACCCTTTGTTCGCTAACTGTGCCAATTTACCTCCGACATAACTGCACCGCTGTGCGGACAAACAAAATCTGTTGTTAAACACTAAAAGATGGTATGGATCGTTCAATAAGGTAGACAAAGCAATATGCAATACTTTGAGCACAACTTGAATGTTGTAACATGTTCCTCTCTTTTGAAATAAATCCGATTTGAACTCAAAATGCTTATTTGGAGATTAGGATCAACATTTTTCTGACAATTTGGTCTTATTTGGTGAGGTCTACCCATGCAGCAAATGTCCATAATCGCGTCGGGGTGAGGTACTCCCATGAAAGGGGCGGAGGTGGGCATCATAAGAGAGATCGAGCGCCAATGTCTTTATCTATCATAGTGAAAAAATGATGGAAAAAAATCCTCTGCCGTACTGCCCGCCGCTAGCCTGTGTAGCAAGCATTTCCTTGGGGTTGGGGAGCAAATAAAGACTGAGAAACGGGATTTTCGGTGTTTTGCCCGAGCTCGATTTTTTGGCGCGGTAATACATTGCTCCCGAACTCCCCGGAAACTCTTGATATATGCTACGCAGGCCATACTGCCGCGAAAAATCTGCGATATTTCATTTTTTTTTTTCTTGTCATCCTGCTCTTTGTTTGTGGGACCGTTTCAGAATGATCTCCCAGGGGTCAAACAAAGACAGAGTCATGCCCTGAATGGTTTTCTGTAGGGACTGACATGGGAGTCCCCACGGATAATTTCCCCCTGTTGCAGGAAACGTTCCCCTCGGTTGGTCCAATGTAATTTCATTTGACTGTAAACAAGTCCCTTGACCGTAACTTCCAAACAAACTCGAACTACTGTCTCCCGTTGATTTGTGTTTCTTACCTTGCTTTGACTCTCTATCCCAGTTTGCCTACCGTAGAAGATTTAACAAACCATATTGTCTGTGGCCCAAAAATATGGCAAAGCATTTCAAAAAGTGTGAAATCACGATAAATCAACTGGCAAACTGCTGGAAAAATGTTTCCCTGTGCCTTTTCTTAGAGTTCTTAGCTAAAATATTATTTACTGCGTTCAGTGGCACTCTTTAATTTCTCATTCAGCTTTTGATCATTTTGAAGTGGAGTTGACAATAAATCAACTAGTGTGACCAGTACATATTTGAAAACTGACATTAGCCCGGAAACAGCGTTAGATGTTTCGGTGAAAAATATCACTTTTAGTCGACTGGTCAGATGAAAGACTCAGATCCGAATCAGAACTGAAGGGGTTTTTGAGATCGCTGAGTCAGTGAGAGCACAAAGTAAATGGTATCTCTTATCTTTATTACGTCTGTCGACTTCTAAGTGAATTTGTTGAAAAGTATTTCCGCTTACTTGGGTTACACGAAGTTTTGATTGGGTAACCGACGAAAACCAGATTATGGGGCATGAGCAAGAACCGGAAAAAAATAAACGTGATGTCAATTTCCTCGTCTTGGACAACAGGTTTGGGAGATGGTGCAACCTACTTTGCAAGTCTTTGGACTGAAGATCATTGAAATGTGTCAATCGCAACCTTAAAATTAAGTCGATAACATTAATTGACACCATTAGGGAATTTTTAGTCACTACCAGAGTCACTACTGAAATCCATCTGGGGTCCATCTTGTTACTGTAGTGCTGTGGCTCTACATGTGTACTTCACGATGATATTTCCGCTCCCTCCCACGCTCTGACATAATTCCTACGTCAAGAATTTCGCTCGTTAAACCAAATCTCAAGTGCCTCAAAATGACAAGGCAATTAACTAATGAAGTGAAACGTGATTAGGAGTCAATTAAGAGAGGTATAAAAGGCTTCGAATATTGTGACGGAGGTCTAGAGTATGTACATATGATCAACAGGTAATCTTTGCAGAGACCGGAGCAATCCTGAGCTTTGTGGAGAAGTTGTCAGTCAGTTCACTTTATATACACCTCGTTCACGTTCAAGTAAGTTTCTCTTTGTTGATGCGAGACTTCAAGCGATATTCAATTTGTAATTATCGTAGGGAAAAAGATTGTTGTGTTAGAAACAAATGTACATAACTGAAAAATCCGTCGTTCTTTAATTGATATTCAACACACAAGACCTTTGGCTCATACAACAAATAGTGACCTTCGTTGACTTACTCCTTCAACTAAAGTTTCCCCAGAATTGTGGTTGGTGAAGAAAGAACAGCTTACAGAAAAAGGCTTGGCGACGGAGGCAGCCTTAAAATAATTAGATTCATTTACTTTATATTTTTAAACGATTTAAATCATAATGAAGAGAAAAAAGTCGCGGCCAGTGGATAGTGCATTGCATAATTTGGAAGAAGCCTGCAGCAATTTGTTTCGCTATTTATAGTTGAACTGTCTCGACCTGTGCTGCTTAACTTTGTTGACCTTCACTGCAAGCTACTGCAGTGGGACTACCGACATATAATCCACTCATATTTCTTTTAGTTTAATTGAATTTTTTTTAAAATTGCGAGACTACGTCTTTGAATTTAATTTAATAATGTGATTTTCCTTAAATACAAAAAAGCAATTCTGAACCACTTTTCAAGGTCGTGGCTGGCAACTTGCAACCCGTAGCACTAGACTCATTCATTTTGTTTTTGTTTGTTTTACCGTTCAAGTTGTCACCGTTTGTATTGACAGGCCACGAAGAGCAGTCAAATATACAGTTTCTGCTAGTATTTCCTCATTAAAAATACGAAATAGTTTACTCAATGTGAAATCCTTCAATGCTACTGAAAATCAAACCTAGCTGATATCTAGCTTTTTTTCATTTTTTAATGCTTCTCGTGAACTCCTCACATGCGCGTTTTTAATTTACTTCGAACAGCAGTAATCTTCAGTATTCTATTATAAGCTCGCCACCAAAACCGTGTTTTAATCTTTAATTAAAGCTACTCAGTATTTACGAAATTAGGTTGATAAAATTCCGGAAAAAATGAAGTTGAAACAAAAAAATACGTAGTTTTTGAACAACTGTGCTTAATTGTCATCATATGGTTTTCAGCCATGATCATAAATAATGTTCAAACCATTTTTTTTACTGTGTAGCGGGGCTCTAATCCAATGTTCTTGAAGATTCACAGTCGTTTCGAGACCTTTAAATTGTTTCATCACAATTGGTGTTTAGGGCCGCAACTTGCAAATAATGTCTGTTCCACAAGCGACTGTTTTACATGTCATACTGGTAGGTAACAAGGAAGAGGATTCTTATTATTTTAGTCGCATGACATGCACAGAACCGCCAGAAATAACTTTGTGTATTTCTATATGTAAACTGACAATTATTACTTTTCAGTTCTTTCTCTTTGTGTTTTTACCGAAAATCGAGGATAAAAATTTCGTGTTAAATGTCCTGTCATCCCCCATCTAGCGGTTACGAAATAAGGCAGAGATTATGATGAAACCGTTGGCTTATGTAACGTTTTTGTTTCGGATTCCGGAACACATTTGCATTAAAATGCCGGCTTGAACCAGAATTCTTATTTATTAAATGGCATTTCCTTCTGCGCTCACGTTTATATTTAAGAAATAGAAAACATGTACCGTGTTTATATCGAGTTATACAAACACGAGTGGAAGTTTGGGAGAACGAGAAATGCTGTGGGAACACGAGCCGCAGGCGAGTGTTTCCACAGCTTTTTCGAGTTCTCCCAAACTTTGACGAGTGTTTGTATAACTCGATACAAACACGTAGTACATGTTTTCTATTTCTTTTAGAAAACACCACGACGAGAAAAAGGTAAACAACTTGCCAACTTTGATTATCAAAATGTAAATTCTCTTTGCTCGCGCCATCACTACGTCAACAGCGCGGGCTAGTTCTGTGTCTCCATCGAGTTATACAAACAGGATTTTTAACCAATCAGCGCGCGTGCTTTCTTAGGACTGTTTTCTAAAGATTATCTACAATTTGTAAATAACATAACGCAGTGAATGCACCACCTTACCAAAATCACATCAAAGATTTGATAATTTTTCTTTGACAACTTTCATGCGGCTTGCTCCAATGAGTTTCTGACTGACGTAAAACATCCCAGATGGCCAATGAAACATGATATGAGATTTATACAAGAGGTGTAAAAGCATACAGACCTTGTGGTAACTCATTTAGTATCTTACACATGCAAAATCGCAGAGCAACTGGATATCACTGACAGGGACTTTCTTCAGGTGTCCGAGTAAGTCACAAGATCCCATTATATTCAGTTCAGTAGAAGCTACAATATAGAGTTTTTGAGTTGCAGAAATGAAATGTTTTCTAACTTAATTCTGAAAAGCAAGAATTTTTGGCCTCAGCAAGAATGTGTTTCCTCTTTTCCTCGAATGTTTTACAAAAGAAGCAGGAAATCAGTCGAGGTCACGTAGGAACAGCAAGACATGGCTGAAAAGCTCTGAAACTTGTGTGAAGCTATTCAGTTTGAATTAGAATTGTTGAGATATCAAGACAATGTTGGCGTGACGAGGCAAACTTTCGCGTTTACAACGTTGTTAGAAGAAATCAAATATATTATATTTCGGAAGAAAATCGGTTCTTCCGGCTCAATTCGAAGTGTACCACCGAACCAGCTTGATCCAGCAAGCATCAAAATCATCCTAGGAAACTCCATTTTGAGTCTTGAACGTTTACTTTCAAGGCCAGATTGGTAGTAAGCTAGGTTATGTTCCATTTTCCGGCGCCTCTGGATAATTCCTAAGCTTAATAAATCAAAGCTGAATAGCTGGTACAAATTTCAGTCCATGAATCTCCAAGATCTCTGTATTCCTCCACATGATGTTTCAACTGGTCTCCTGATAAGAATTTATTCACTCAGTAGGGGCCTCATTCAGTAGTATTAATATTTTTCTTTTTTTATTTCACCCTGCATGTGCGATCTTAAATTGCACTACAAGGACCCAAATGTTCTAATCTCGAAAGCACAAGGTCGATGAAAAAAAAAAACCCTTTGAGTCGAAATGAAAACTGCCACAAAATATTATTTTCATCAGAACAAAGCTACCGATTCAAACAGGGCTCTCGACCAAAAGTTATAGCGAACTCTCAAAAATGCAAATACCCAATTAATCGCTGCGTTTGTTGAGTTAGTTTCAGTCGCCATAAATGTTATGCCTTCAGTTCTCTATCTCGGGGTTGAATCAACTTTTGTAACAACAAATATTTATTATTCCCGGAGCTCGAGTACTGTCTTCCACTTTTGTATTCCTAACAAGCATATTCAGGTGATAGGCTCATGGCATATTTTAATTTTTAAACCTGGATATTACTCTTTAAACTGAGAAAACCAATATTCGCCTGTATAAGAAATTTATTCAAAATTTTTTTCATCCTGTCAAGCTTTGGTCTGGTATTGGTCAGTTTTGAGGGAGTGTTGGGGGTGTGTCAGGGGGCGGATCCCTTTCAGCTTGCCGTGGTAACGCGCGCACTTTCGCGTGTTAAAAATTTACCGCAAATACACCGGGTGGCTGAAAAATTAGCATTTTATTTCATATTTGTTGAGACTGAAGAGACATGGCTGTCACAAAGCAACGTATACAAGCAGATCATTCAAGCGGAGAAAACGCGCTGTCAAAATGTGAAAGTAAGGAAACTGGAGTGGTATGATAAATTTGCTTGACCTGTGACCTGCCGTCAGAAGATTGGAAATAAGATGTCAAAATCTAAAACTCATTCTCATTGGTTAATCGAAATCTCCTTATCTCAATTGACCAATCAGAATTTGTTTACTAACGGAACTTTTACAATTGGTTTTGCAAGTAAAATTACTGCGGCAGTTTTATCATCAAGCGCTCCCTCTCGTTTCGTGGAGGAGAGACATTTTATGTGTCCTTTTCTATTCTAGCGGATCAAGAAGGGACTTTCAAGCGTAAAAACAACAATGGCACTGCATTTGAAGGATGAATGGGAAGATTTTGTGGTGGAACAGCTTCGAGGACCATATATAAAGGAGTTTGGCAAGCTAAAAACCGACGGCGAGCGATACAAGTTTTGCAAATACATTATACGGTAAGGATTATTCTTTACTGTTTTTGGTCTAATTCTAGTTGTATTTGGTAAGGTCTTGAAATATAAATTTGAGGCCATACGTTAACCTTTAGTATATATCCGAACCTTGCTTTCAAAGCCTTGAATCGAGTACATAATAAGTTAGGTAAAATTTCAACCCCACAATCGCAGAGTCGCAAAGGCTCACCCTGTGTGCAAAAGAATCGTTTTCTCATTCGATGTTTATATCAGGTATTTTGTATTTTGCTTTTTAGCGGCCAATTGAATTTGGGGAATGGTGTACCTCATTTCAACAACAGCAACACTGAAAGTGTTATTTGTTCAACTGGGTTTATTTTTCAGGTTGAAATCTTATTGATTTTTCCATATATAAATTTGCTCAAAATATTTCTTAGGGCCCGTTTCTTGTCCTTGTCTTGCTTTTGACAAGAAACAGCAAGAAAAAATCCTGTATGGGTTGCTTCTTAATAAAATATGTATGAACCCTTGCCGAAGTTCGAACTCTTCTGTTTACCAGGAGCTGTGATGGTTCGCACCTTTATTTGGATGAAAAACCATCAACATAACTAATCATTTCGATTCAAGCGAAATTTTTCAGGTGCGGTTTTTCTATTCTTAGTTACCTGTCAGGTCTTGATCGATTTTTGAACCGCACGTGCCACACTTCACGAGAAAGCATGTGCATTGACAAGCCGAAAGCTTGTCCAGGGGAATCCCGATAACCTCCGTTTGGACTTCGAGTCCTCATGGATTTCGAATTTGAGCTTTTACTCGAAGTCCAACTCATAGTCGAACTCGATGTTCAGAACGAATGATTTCCAACTAGGTGCTCGACCTAGCTCGCTTCATTTTTGTTTGTTTTTCATACTTTAACCTTTCAATGTAGAAAACTACTGATCAGGATTTCGAGAAAACTGATCATTAGAGGCATGGTTCTGCATTTAATTCTTTTGCCGAGGTCGATTTTGCAACGCAGGTACCGGTTTTTTGTCACAATTGTGAAATTGCTTTCATCGACACATGCCTCTGGTTCATATCTGGTTGATAAAAAAAATGCAAATTGAACACAACATATGCATGTAAAAGGTTAGTTTTTTCCACAGACCAACTAAGCCTTATCACGTTTGTCAACTTGTGCAAATATACTGCCAATAGCTGGCATGGTGAAATTATCATACCACCTTGTTATTTTCTGTGAAAAATATTTATGCTTGGTTCTCTAATGCAATGAACTGCTTCATAATAGGAAGCCCTGTTATGCAACGAAAGACCGAAAGTGTGAAAATTAATTTTGTGGATGCTAACTGCTCCATGGCTTTTCTTTTGAATTTCTGGGTCCACGGGGTGTTGCCTATGCTAAGCTGGCTGTCAACCTTATGTTTAAAAGGCTGACAACCGAATAGTTTGATTGCATTTGGTTTTTAAGAAATTTTCTTTGCAAAATCATCTCATTGTCCTTTTATCCAATTTGTTTTTCCTTTATTTAAATGAGCTCTTTAGGGTTGAAGCTAACCCTTTGTTAGCATTAGTTTTTCAAGCTAAAAGATTTAATTTAAGCCTAAGACAAAAGAAAATTTTTATTAACTAATTTCACCCTGTAGCCTTGATGCATAGTTTTTGTACTTTGTTCTACTTGTATCTTAATTTTGATATTATAAGAACTGACTTATCATCTTGTTTACAAAATGATGCTGCCTGCTTCTTATTTCTCTTTGGACACATCACTTTCCCACTCTTAACATGCTTTTGTTATGTTTATTGCTTTTTTAAGTTGTGATGTTTTTTTTTGCAAATTAACATATCCATATCATACTGTTTGTGTTATTTTACCAGAGAGTTTCATGAACATTTACAATAAACTGCCATATTTATAATCTGCATGTCACATTGAGATGTTTATATTTGATTCTTGCAATTTTGTTGATAAGACTCATGTTTGTTGAATTTCAATACCTTGTAAAAGCAATAAAGGGGATGGAATGAGGCTTGCACTCTTAAAGAATGGTTTTAATGGAATTTTACTGACTGTCATACTTAAAAATGTCACCGGTTGTTTAAACATCTGACTGTACATGTACATTCACTATACGCATTTGTAAGCGTGTTTTTTTTTCCAGTAAGGACTGTTTAGTTTTGTTCACATATATTTCCTAAATAACTCTGATTGTTCTCAAAGCAATTGCTTCACTGAACAGCGTTGAAATCCATGTAAACTGATTGTCAACCAGAGAGTGGACTGAAGCAGTGGACTCCTTAGGGATCGAAATAAATGTGTTTACTGCGGTTCATCTATGTTCAGTGTTTAAGCCAGGTTTGTGGCCCTAGGAGACAATTTGTTTCTCTGTAGCCCTTGCAAGGGACCAAATGGGCAAATATAAAGGGTAATTAAAATTGTCTTTGCTCTATCCAATATCATGTCTTTACACTGCCTAGAAAAAGAAAGCACAAAAAGCAATGCTTTGGCTGCTATAGGCTAAGACAAGTGTTTAAATTTGTATACAAACATTTTGATCCTAGACAGTAACCAAAACTTAGTGTCTAATGCACAATAGAATATCAATATCTAAAGATCCTTCTATTCAGTGTAGTATATCTCTTCATGTTACAAGTGATAAGACCTGTAGCATGTTAACATATCTTCATAGCAGATAAATTTAACTAAACAGAGGGCTAAATCCTTCAGCTGCATGATAAGTGATGTGCAGTAAGCAGAGACACAACAGGGTCAAAACATGTGCATGTTAAGTAACATGCAGGTTGCAGAGGTGCATGTTTAGTAACGTGAATCTACATGTGCATATCTAAGCCTGTCATGCATGCCTAATGTGAAGTCTCATTATGCTTCCAATTATGTTTAAAGTTATGTGTTCTCTTTTATTCACCTTTTGTATGTGTAACGAAGTAAACAAGTTATATCTTTGAAGGGAGAAATAAAGATATTTATAGTGTTGCAGAGTACCGGTAACTTGGGAAAGCTGTTTGGCATTTGCTGGGTTGAAGTAGTTCACAAGTAAAAGCAAGCCAAAAATATGTAGAACATAGCATAATAATTATCTGCAGCAGCATTTGCAGCTCACTTGCAGTTTTTTTTTTTTACTTAATAGGTACCAGTAATTGGAATGTTGCTGAAAGATTATGGACATAAGAGAATAGCTTAAGATTTTTTGTTAAATAGTTTTAGTGATAAAAGTAACAAGTCAAAAGATGTGAGGAATATTTACGGTTAAAACAGAATTGTCTGTTTTCTGACATGAATGAATTTGCTTAAACTTTGTTTGAAAAATAACCAACACCAACAGTAGCAGGCTGGATATATTTTAAACAAAACAAAATTGTTTTCATCTTGGGAGACATATATTGCTTGGCTATTGACTTTTAATGGACAAATTGTCTTGCAAGTTTGTGTAATGATAATCTTACTTTTTAAAACCAGCTATAAGAAATTGGTTTATAAAATCTAGAGATTTGGAAAATCAAGGTAAATGTCTTCTACATTGGTACCTTTTTTGCCAAGGGAGAAGAAAAATGCTTTGAATAATGGGGATAATTGAATGAGGGTTTGAGAAATTAGGATTTCACTTTATAGCTTCCACTATACATAGCTACAAACTGTCTGGGCCAAAGCAACAAGCATTTGCTGCGGAGTGGTGGCTGTTAGCAATCATTATAATCTGTTTTTTTTGTCTTCCCACTTTGCAGAAATAGTGGTGTAGCCCAAGAAATAGTTGAGCAAATACAAAAGCTTCTGAACACCAGAGTTCAACAAAAACAAAGGTCTGTGGGAAATGGCCAGGAATATGTGCATGTGGGAGAAGAACATTTCAGGCGAAGGGATTTCAAGAAAGCTGTGATCTCCTTCTCACTGGTAATGGATAATTCTTAAATGTTTAACACGTTGAAATATGGTTAAATTCTGAAGCATAGTAGTAGTAATCAGCGAATTGAAAAAGTATCTGAGTATTTCAATTAACCTTGGTAAGCTTTAAAGATCTTTTAGCGTTGCTATAATTATTGTTTGACTGTTTTGTTAAATATCAGTTGACATCCTTGTAAATTATTGAATTTTTTAGGCCATTCAGCAAGCAATCTTGTACAACGCTGAAAACCAGAAGCCTCTTTCTGAGCAGCAAAGTGACATGTGTGATTTGGCTTTGTCAGACAGTGCTGACAACACTAGTAGGTCTCCTGGCCAGCTCAGCCTTGTTTCTTTGTATACCAGAAGAGCAGAGATCCTCTTTCAGGCACAGGAATACAAGGTATGGATGAGGTCACTTTTAGTTATAGCAGTTAAAAATAATGAGTACTGTAAATTAAAGCACATTTGTAAGCCACACTTGTAGATGAGCTGCACACCCAATTTAAAAGCTCAATTTGTTTTTGAAACAAGGCTTCAGAATTTGTAGTACCGTATTTTAACAGAAAAACCAGTAGAGATTCCTATGTAAGCACCAACTAAATCCAGGGATCTTAGTGATCTTTTATGTATTTTTGATGATGAGAGTGCAGCACTGCTTGCCTCATTGTCTGATTAGTTACTTTCAGTATATTACAGGACTCTCAGGGCAAAGGTCATGTTTTGTAATGTTTTTAATGTCTGTTTTGGCCAGGCATGTCTGAATGATATCCAAGAGGCTTCGTCATTGCAGTGCCCTCAAGCACCTAGTGGGAAGCTTGACAGCCTTCAAAAGGCTTGTGAGAAGAAGTTGTCAACATCTGTTCAGAACTTAAATCATGGTAAATGTTGATACTTCATCATGGATTGAAGAAACTTGAACTCCAGCTTGCCCTTAGGAAAAGTATCTCTTGACAGACAGACTTAGATATTGCTTGCCTGGGGAAAGTCTTAGTTTGTTCTTTCAGTGATTTAATGGCAGACAACTTGCCCATTAAGCAAGTGGGAATGAAAAGGTGCTTGCCCAAAAGGAGAATCTACTTAATGCCTTGCCCCTATAAAGTGATGTTGATTTAGCCTGGATGGAATCATGCAGACTATGTACTGATTGCATTTTTTTGCTGTTTGAAGGTGGTGATGTGTCAGAAAACATACCATCACTTACAGGAGGACCACATGACAAAATAGCTAATGGATCTAGATTAATTGAAATCAACTGCACTGCTACTCAAGGCCGATTTCTAAAGGTTAGTTTTTAATAGAAAATGCAGATTACATGTTTAGTAAACAATATTGTTATCCCATTACTAATAATTGCTATATAGCCTTGTTCAGTTCACTTTAGACATCCATCCTTTGGTAACAAATGAACTAGAATTAGGCTTAGATTGTTTGTTAATGGGGTGGTGAACAATTTTTATTTTGCCAAACTTCATCTCTTCTCATTTTAAGATCTTTATCCTTTTTTCATATGTGTCAAGTCTCAATTTTCAATGTTGTTTGCTAGTACATGTTGACATTATCCCAGGTTATAGAACTGTTGTTGTGTTTTTGACCACCTGCAGGCTTCTGATAATATCCGTGCTGGTGATACACTGATCTCTGAACCCCCATATGCTGCAGTCCTTCTACCAGAAAACACACTCTCTCATTGTGACTGTTGTTTCCAGCCTTTGGTAGCTCCTTTTCCGTAAGTGAACATAAGTCTTATATTTGATGTAAAAGAGATTTTGTAAGAAAATGTTAGAGATAGAGAAGGGCATGACTATTTGGGTTGCAAACCAAAACATGTAACATCTTTCAACTTGTCAGGATTAGGATTCATTTTCTTAACCATAATTTGCTTTATACAACTTTTCCACATTTTACAGATGTTTCTATTTCCTCTCAGATGTCGTCTCTGCTGCGAAGTGCAGTATTGTTCCCAATCTTGCCGTGACAGAGCCTGGTCACAATACCACAATGTAGAATGTAGCCTTGGTCCACTTTTGAAGATGGTAGGTATCATGTCTTTCACCTTTATTAACAGTATCTGATTTGTCAAATGAGTGGGAAGTCTTATCTTGCAGTCACTTGCAGGATTGTTGCTGGGGACAATGTACCAGTGGGCTGTCATATTTTTTCTTTGTCCTTGCTATGCATCTCACAAGTCACAGCAAGATGTGCCACACCCCCTTCCAAACAAGAAGATTGTGTATAATAAACGTTTTGACAATTGTTTCTGTCTTGTAGATGGACACCTTTTTCCAGCTGTCACTGAGAATCCTTCTGGTGACAGGAACAGAGAATATATTTGGTAAGTTTTTGTAAGATTTTTCTTAAAGGCTTCTAATGATTGACTTAATAGTTCACCTTACATGTACCTCCACCTGCATTATAACTAATTTCTGCAACAAGATATTATATGTTAATTGTAGAGTTAATCCTGATCAGTTTGTTCATATGGTTTTAGAATTCAATCGGAATGTTTTATTGTGACTGATTTTCTTATTTGTTTTCAGAATTTTTACTGGCATCATCGAGTAAAAAAATTGAAAATACGAATCTCAGCAGAATGTCTGGTTGTGGTCCAGACGGAGAATACCTAGGTAGGTCATTGCTGCATTGCTTATATTCTTTGAATAGATTTCTTGTGTATGGATTTTAGAACCAGGTGAGCTTATCCAGGATACCTTTGCTTTCCTGAGCTTGATACTTCATGTTTGTCACACAGTGTGTCTTTGTTGACAGGTGATTATGGCTCAGTGTTTTCTCTGGTGACCAATACAGAGTTACAACCTGTGAAGACCTTGATGTCTCATGCTCTTGTATGTACTGTACCTAAATTTCACTTCACTACACTTTAAAACTGGCAATGTTTTATTGTCTTTTGCATTGTATGTAGCTTCTAATGTGGCAGAACACAGTTTTGAAATGCCTATGCCTAATTCACCATTATTTTTTAACTATTTATGCTTGGGTGTCCATTTTTTGCAAGAGTTAAGATCAACCCCTGAAGGCTTTATTCTCACATTTTAGGTAAGGTATGTGTTGTTGCCATGGCAACAGCTGGTTAAATTTTGTTAATTTTAAAAGAATTCAGTCATTAGATTTTTGTCATCATTTGCTCACAATGAATTCAGGTAAAATCCCTTCTGTCAACACTGTTCTAATAAAATTTTGACAGGGGAGGTTTCCGTAATTCGCCGTACATTGTTTTCACCATTCCAATTTTTTCATGTGGTTTCTGAACTATATTGTTGCCGAATTTCTTGAAGTTCATTCATTTTATTCTTTCATTTCATTCATTTTTTTAGAACTGTGCACTACTAGCAGAGTTTCTTGAAGGTGTCATGGTTAGAGAAGAAGATTTAAATCAAAGACCAGTGAACTGTGAGAATTGCACAAAGAACAGGCTGTGCCAGTCACACGAGTTGCAGCATGAACACCTTGAACAATACTACAATGTTCAAAACTTCCAGAGCTTTTTCCCTAATGAGAGTTGCACAAGTTCCTTAGCAGGGGATGTGATAGGCTGCCTCCTGTTTCATCACTCACAGCAAATGGCTTGTAATGTACATGCCATCACTGCTATTGTGTCAACTGGTGAAGACAAGACAAATCTGAAGACCAGTCTTCCAACCAAAGATCATGTTGTATCCAGAGAACAGAAGAGGATAGCAACTGCTGTGTATCCAACAGCGTCATTGCTAAATCATGCCTGTGATCCTGATGTCATTGTTAGGTGAGTGTAGATTGTTTGAAAAGTGCTGCAACATGCTCTTTATTTTGCAGTTACCAAGTGTGTCCAAATCTAAACCAGTTTTGATTTTGGATCATGCTGCTTCCCATATAGAGTAGATCCCAGAATTTGATGTGATAAGCCATGTTTGTTATATAAGAGACAAAAGAATGCAGAAATTCTATTATTTAAGATTCAACTAATGTAAAGCTGTTTTCAATGACTTTCCCTGGTATTAGTCTCCAGTTACTGTATTTAATTTTGATTACACCTGAATGGATATTTAAAATTTTACTTTGTTTCACATTCAGCTTTGTTGATGGCTATCTAGTGGTGAGAGCAACACATAACATTGCCAAAGGCTCGGAGATATCTCATTGCTATGGTAAGTAAAATTGCTGGGGTTAAGCTAATAATTGTACTGGAAATATTAATGCCAAGTAATCTATTTATCCCTTCTGCCATGGATTTCATTCTCGTTCTGAGAAACTGTTGGTATATGCTGATATCTCATTATTCTCATTGTCTATCTGCTCAGTGCTAGACAATATACTGATGTTGTATCTAAAATGGGATCAAATATCACACCTTTGTGTTAATGGTAACAACAGGTTGTTTTGGTTTTTTCTCGCCCTCTTAACTTTGTTATTGTCTTTGTTCCTGTACAGGTCCTCATGTTAGTCGCATGGGTCGTGAAGATCGTCAAAAGCTACTGTACAAACAGTACTTTTTCACTTGTCAGTGCACAGCCTGCAAGAGGTAAGTTGTTATTTCGTGACGTCATGCACTCATGATTTTCAGTATTCTCTCCAGAGCTTTGGCAGTGGCTCAGTTTAACAAATTGACCTTAATTTTTTATGCGTCTGTCCTGTTATTGATCATGAATTTCGTCATAACATTGTCAAAGTAGCTGGGGGATCTACGAGTTGATAGCCGAGTGGATCCGCAGACTACTTTGACAATGTTATGACGAAATTCATTGTCAATAACAGGACAGACGCATGGAAAACTGACGTCAATTTGTTTTTTACGATAAGAAACTGTCAAATTGTTCGCTCTTGCTCGTTGCCGCATGGCATAAAATATAAATTTGTATCTGTGGACTTATTGATGATAAAAATTACCTAATTAGCACTTGAGAATTTGAGCTGTTATCGTAAAAAATTCAATTGAAGGGTCGAAGTAAAAAATTTAAATTCCCCTTGTGGAGAAATAAGGTGTTCTTTACTAAGCACAGATGCATTGAAGCGGATTCTTGTTCTCTCTTGCAGTGATGAAGAAATGGAGAACAAGAGACTCTGCTTCTCTGCCTTTGCGTGTCCTCAGTGTAAGCATGCCATGAAACTTTCCCCTGTGAGTGACGGAGTCATCGGAACGTGTCAGAACCGCGAGTGTAACTTGGAAAAAAACATGTTGGATGAGTGCAGACTAGCACGAGAGGCAGAGTTGCTGTTTGTGAAGGGAGTGCGGTTGTTGGAAAGAGTTGGAGTCAAAGAGGCCCTTGACGTGTTCCATGAATGTTTGCGGCGGCGGAAAATTCTTCTTCATGAGTATAATAAGGACCTGGCTGAAACACACGATGCCATTGCAAGGTACTAGTTTAAGCTGCGTGGAAAAACTATTATTGTTTATCATATGGTCAGGTTCAGAAGAAGGTAAAGATCTTCAGCCACTTAAGCTTTCCAACAGAAAGGGAGCCATGATTGGTTGAGGGCGGGAGACGACCAACATTTCAGGCTAACTCATCGTTTGTTTCTTTATCTGTGTTGTGAGTCACATAACACAAGTCACACAACACTCTAAAACTTCTTCTGTGTTGTTCCCACAGGTGCTATGCCATGAATGGCGACTTCATGAAAGCTTCTCATTACTGTTCTCGTAGCTGCGAAGCGGTGGAAAAAGCTTTTGGTTCATCAAGCGTGGAGTACGCACACGAACTTCACAAGCTCTCACAACTGTTGTTCAACGACAGACAGGTCAAAAAAGCTCTCTCTACAATAGATAAAGCCACTAGACTTTTGTCACGCCATTATGGGCGGAGCAATCCGGATGTGAAGGAACTGAGTGAGATGAAACGTTGCCTTATTGCTGTGGGCGGTCACTCCAGAAACAACAGCACGTGACAGTCACGCAACAGTTATCGACATTTGTAGAATAAAAAGTTTTTTTTTTGTCTTCTGTTTCAGGCCTATTTAAACGTGTGTGTCACTCGGGTGATACGATTGTGTGACGAGATGCGCAAATCAAATTCACATGAGTCACACAATTTTCCAGGAGCTTAGTTATCAGTTAGAGGGAAGGAAAAGGAAAAAAAAAAAGAAATTAAAAAGTAGACGGGTTTATATGGAAGAATTTTGTTATAGTTTTGTGCAAATATCTTTTATACTAAAAGTTTGGTGTATAATTGGTGTTTAAGCTATTTATGTGTCAACTCCTGTAGGGGAGAAAGTGTCTTTAAAAAAGAACGCGTTACTTGTTTTGTTTAAAAAACAGCAAGAAATAGTACACTATAGATATAGTATGACGTAAATTAGAGAGATTCCAAGAAATGCTATATACAAGTAGAGTAGAGAGTAAAGAACATTGAACAACTAGAATTCCTACCGGAGCCAGGTAGAATTTGTTGTGTTTAAAAGAAAACTACTGTTGTCATAATGTTTATAACAAGGATTTGTGATTACAAAAGTCTGCTTTCCTGTTTCTCAGCATGTGCAGAGCACAATTCACACTCTTCCTGTAAGCATGTGAAGGCCTGTCGTGCTAGAATACTCGACTTTTCTTACTGAACGAGGTGATTGAATTAAAGTTCAAAACGTTCTAATATCTTTTTCTTGTCTTTATTTTAGTTCGACAATCGATCAGTACAAAAAAAAATGGTATGCAAATTACGGGAAGAGTGCTGTTAGTCGAGAAAATGTCTGAAATATTCAGCAAATTGGGACTACAAATGAGTTGTATTGTTACTTGTAATACGGTTCTACCCAGTATGGAAACCAATCGTTATTCACTAATATGTCGAAACTGGGAAGCCCTGAAGGCCTTCTGTGTCATACTATAAATCCGTGTCCTTTGTAAACCTAGGCCGAGAATGATAGCGGGAGCTGCCACTGAAGATGTACTCTAGTAAAATTCAGTTGAAGTTCCCTGCTACGCCCATCGGTCGAAATAAACTGGTTGTTGGATTGGGAAGAAAACGTAAGTTGTCAAGAAAAACTCTCAAGGCGCACTGTTAATATTCGGTCGTTATAGAAGGAAGATTTGGGAGAGCAGAGCGTAGATTAGGCTTCTCCAGCGTAACCTTCACTTTGCATTGAAAAAACACAAAAAGTTCAGCACCCTCAACCTCTCGTAACATTTGTTCGCTCGTCGTAACGAATTAGACTCGAAAAAAATTCTGAAATAGTCGTGTGTGGTCCAATACTTCACAGGTGTTGCATGAGATAGCTTCCATCAGTAATGGGCTCTTGCTTGTTGCATTTACAACAAAAGGGCACTATCTATTTTCAAATACGTACTTAAAAAAAAAAACAGCGAAGGGCTATAGACCGACAGGTGGTTTATTTCACGGCTGCTAACTCAAGCATGGTGGATATTTTTGCTTGAACGTGTAAACTTACTGAGCGTAAAATTTGAAGTAATACCAGGGGAATGTAGCGGGGGATATTCTCACAGCGCTTCTAACATTACATAAAATAGTCCATTGAGATATTCATTAACAGATAATTCAGTGTTCAGCGCTGATATGTGCTCTGATGACAGGAAGGTAGCATATGTGCCGTTTTGTGGTGATGAACTGAGAACACACATCCTTCATCTCACCTGATGTAATAACAATTTGTGAAGCGTTTAACATTTTAATTTGGCATAACTACCCTGCGTTTCTACCAGACGACTTAACACCTTTGCTGTTATAGCATCTAGCGGTTAAGAAACTCTAATTTTCTTGTTGTTAGGTTATCCATGCATTTTGTTCACCCAGACACACTAAGATGAAAAAATGGAAAAAGGACCTGAAGCCAAGTCTCTAGACTTTTTATCGCAAAAACTTGAAACTTTTCAGTAAGTGCACCTGGTACCCCTTCAGAGTTTACTGAACCCTTTATAATCAGGTCAGTGATATGCACGCAGGCCGGATTACAAACCCTTTGTTGTATCACGTTACCTCATTCCTGTTCTGTAGTGTGATTGGCTGAAGCAAGGAAATCGCAATTTACGCGCTTTTTCAAAGGATCCGGCAAAGAGTTCTTTGCGCTTCTAAAATTAGCCAACTGAAGAAAGGTGACACAAACAAATTTTTAAAGCATTATCTGTCGGAACATTGAAATCGCCTCCGGACGACTAAACTTCATGTAAAACTAAAGATATTTTTGAGACCTTCAAGGGACAAAGAAAAGTATATGAATATTTTTTGGACCGGTGTTACGATCTGCGGGTGAAGTGAAGGCTATAGAAGTCGTGGTCGACAGAAATTTATCCAGTAAGTTTTCGTATATGAGCACGTGCTTCGGTGATGACAAATAGTTTTGTCTATCAAACACAGCTTCCCTCGATCCGAGTGGGAGTGTTCGCCTGAGCAATCGAACCTGACAGACCAACAGGCGTTTTCAAACGCGAGCGTATGTAAACATGCGTCCGTTTTGACAAGAGTGTTTGTCCACCAGTTAAGAAACGGAAACAAACCAGTTGACAGACCAGTCCATGTGCTCTAGCTTTCATCTACTGGTACGTAAACTCCGCCCAATTATTGTTTCTTCCGTTCTCCATTTACAATTGTCTGCTTTTCAAAAGAGTTTTTAAAGTTGGCCTTGTTTTGGAACAAGCCGTCTTGGGCAGATCATGTGACCAATGGTAAGTAGTAAGTGACAGTTTAGAGAAACAAAACTGACACCCTTCAAATACAATGTCCTTTTCTGTCTCTGTAACTGTTTCAATTCTCCCTCAGCGCTATATAACGTTAACTCCGATATATATTTTGTTATTGTGGCAGGCTGAATGCTTCCATAACTCCCTAAAACAGATCAAAATAAGAGAGCCAGTGACGACCGCCCAAGGTTGCCGTGTTAGTCTTAGCTTGTAATTAGCGACGGGTGTTTAAGTAGACAACGTCAGGTTAAACATATTATTGCGCTGGATTTGAACTACACGGCTTTCGTCGATTCTGATTTGAAGTATTCCCTTCTAACTGAACAGTAATAGAATACGCCTCTTTCTTTTACTTAACTTGATTCAATGCATTTCTTGGTTGTGAAAAGTTTAGCGAATACGAAAAATTTGGCAAATACCTGTGTGGCGACCTCGTTCTATGCAGTGGCCTAGTTTTGTTTGTAACCAGGAACCGTTGTTACCTTGCTGACCAAGTAAACGTTCATCGCAGGTTCGTACATTTAACAGAAATAAGCTTCAATTAAATTTCAAAACCCCGAACAGAACGGATTGAGAATTACCCAGACAAAAGTTTATCCTGAAACCAACTTTATTTAGCAAAGAAAATTTGTCAGGTTCTTAATAATTGTTTTAGTTTATCAGTTTCTATCTCGTTTTAGTTTCAACTGACATAAATGGAGCCCCAGGTAATCAAGCCGCCAAATCAAGAATAGAATGCCTATTCACTGTGTAGTTTGTACAGCCAGATATCTTGGATTCACACGAGCACTTCTAAGATGGCGTTGGACAATGATTACAATGATTGTGCTCTACTTTGTCAACTTACTCCATCCTTTACTTCAAGAAGAAATGCTGGCTTCCATTGAAAGGTCAGTTAAAATTCAAGGAATATATAGTAGGACTTTAAGATGCTACTACGGCGACGCCGAAGACAACTTCGGTTAAAAAAAAATTACATTTTACCTACGAATCTCGGGATACTCTTAAGTTATGTACTTTGTTTATCACTGTCAAAACTATCACGAAACTGAATCTGGGACACCGCAATAAATTTGAGATAGAATTATAAAAAATTAGCCGTCGTAGTTCACGTTATTCAGCTAATTATATCGCAGAATTGGTCATTTCACATTTGCAGAGGACGGCAAAGAAATGTACAAAGAATTATAACGCACGTGCACAGCTATTGTTAAACCTTTTGTTTGGCAACGTTGTGGTTGCCGTTGCCGTCGTGGTTTTCTTAAACTGCCTAATATGTCACATAAATCGCGCACTCAAAAAATTATCATAGACGAAGATTGAAATCCTTACGAGTTGTGAAAGTCTAACTTTTCAATACGATTTAGTTTATTTCTTATTTCTTCCGCATCAGCATTCACCAGCTTTCGGATTATTTTAACTATTTTTTATATTACCTCGTTTTGTTCTGGTGAAAAAGCAAGAAATGGACTCCGAACAGTTGATGCCATCGCCAGTCGCGTCGACACTTTAATCTCCACGCATTGCATGCCTATCAGGGAGAAACCTAATCCATAAAAGTCTTCACTTTGGTAGCAATTAATTAATAAACAGACAAGCAAATCAATATTAATATAAATTATGCCGAGTAAAATACGAGTTTGGAATTCAACGTTTAGTACACCTTGATTTTAAAATGGGGCGAGCAGCGAGCGATGACATGGGAAGGAAATCAGTGCAAACTTAGCTGAATGTGTTGCTCTCTTTAAATTGCTGTTGTAGAGATCTTGAAGAACAAGGCCTGCCCACTGAGACTGTTACCCTCAAGAAAAATCTAAAACTGGCAATTAAGCCTTGGCAGCACCAAACACCAAACTTGTTGAGCCCGCATGTCATGGAAAGCGGTTCGTTATCCCTCCGTGGCTGGTGGATGTCACATGTGAAGTGGGAAGTGACTGAAATGAAACGCAAATCAAAACCTTATGTCCGACAGGCAAGTAAATAGTTAAATTCCTTCAAGTAAATGAAAGAAGAATGAAAATAGTATTGTGTAAAGCAGGTATATGATACTAACATTCCTGACTACCGACCCCATATGACTGGTGCAAATACTGTTCTCTGATTGGTTAAAGAGTAATGGCGTCACAGCCAGATAACAGCTTGTCAATGCTTCTTAAGACCTAAGTTTGATCCACTCGGAGCCTTTGGAACAAAAGCAACAAGCAGTACTTCTGTACTGTTTTGATATGAAATGCACGAGCACAATGTCGATTTTACTTGACTGTGAGTGAGTAAATGAACGAATGAATGAATGAATGAATGAATTAATTAATATTTTACGTAGGCTCTCACAGAACATAAATAGCTTCTCATTCGAAGCGCCTATGATTGCTATGAAAGACCGAGATTTTGTACATTTTTAAGTTTTATTACATTGAATGTAAATTTTTAGATTAATTCGTAACTTATTTGCCAATGAACTTTATTTTAATGATTCGTATTGAATATTTAAATACCATAGGGTGATTTTACAAATTATTTAGTTTCACATTTTATTAGTTCGTTGTAGGTCCACATCAGCCTTATAAATGCCATTTTGTGACCTGCATTACTAAATAAAATGATTGATTGATTGAATGAGTGAGTGAGTGAGTGAGTGAATGAATGAATGGATAAAAGAATAAATGAAAGACTTCATTTGAGTGCCAAAGGGAATATGGAATGCACGAGCACAATGTCGATTTTACTTGACTGTGAGTGAATGAATGAATGAATGAATGAAT